>JAPZEA010000001.1:26558072-26569201 GCA_029783685.1 Heniochus monoceros | reverse complement strand
CACACACACACACACACACACACACACACACACACACACACACACACACACACACACACACACACACACAGAGGCAGGTGAGCTGACGTTCTTCTTCACGTTCATTATACTGCGAGTTTGAACTGGCGAGCATCAGCCAGAAGCCACTAAGTGACAAATGAACACCAAGAAAACTTCCAGTTGTGAAGATGCTCGCTGCAGCAAGCACAGCACAAAGTGGAAAAAGGCAAAAAGAACTCACAATATACTTCATAACTTTATATCTTTGGCATAAAGCAAAAACAGAAGAAACCACACCCTGGCTTTTTATTAGATGCTTCTTAGCTTTACTATCATAACAAGATATTTGTTAAAATGAATTTCTACATAGACGTTCTTTATCAAACCCTTATTTCTGGTTTCCTGACTTTAACTAATGCGACATGATTGCTGAATTTCCCTCCTGCAGTTTTACCTCCATGGCGTAGTTGTTGAAGATGCTGGTGTTGCTGGTGTAGCGAGAGGAGCCGAGGTCCGACTTGTCTGGCAGAGGGAAGCCGGGAGGCGAGAGGACACATCCTGCAGGAGAATAAAGGACGATACAGAAGGAGGCAACACGTCACCAACAGAACACATTTCTTGACAGTCCTTTGTCAGAGTCAGAGTCGTTTGTTCCATCATGACAGGACTTCACCTGGTGATGGGTTGACTGTATATTGTTGCAAGTTTATTGAAAGCAGCAGTAGGAGCTTCAGTCTCAAACTAGCGAGCTAAGAAGCTAAAAGACTTAAGGCTTGCAATCATAAACAACAGCTCAGTATGCACCAAACACCTGAGCAGCTAACTTACTAACTGATGTATTCTGGCATGTATTTAATGACATAAAAAAAAATTACCATCAAAATGAATCTCGATGTGCTCCTTAAATTGACACCATCAGACCAGACAAAGCTGCATTCTTAATCATTCAACGTGTGTTTCAAGGTAAGATAAAATCTTATGAAATAAGTTTGACTAAAATGACAAAAAAGGTTTCAGTTAGACTAAATTCACTGAAATGTTCAATATAATCTGATGAATAAAAAAAAGATTAAACTGTCAACAGTGTTCATAAAATAAAATAGTTACAGTTTTCTTTAACTAAGGTAAGACTTCAATTCCCACACACAAACTTGACTGAAAAACAGGATGAGTTTGACTAAATATGATAAAAACTAACTAGGCTATTTGACACAGGAGTCAGACTAATACTAAATAAAACATGGATGACAAAATGAACACTGCTTTCTCAGCCAATGCTGCAACTTTACAGCAAGTTTCATGAAAAACAGGCCAGTAGTTATTCTGCTGGCAAACAGACAAACAAACCAAACCGAAAGTGTAACCTCCTTAACGGAGGCAACTAACAAGTAAAATTTTTAATATAATGTTTCTTCATCAGACTTCTTTGAAGTAAGAATTTGTTGCTCAACCTGTCACTCGATCGAGGGTTGCTCTTACCAGGGAGCAGAGATGTGGGTCTCCCGAGGCTTGAGGCTGCAGAGGGGCTGTCCAGTCTGCTGCGGAGGGGGCTGCGTCTGGGGCTCCGGCGGGGCCCCATGGGGCCGTTCCTCTGCGGGGAGACCACGGAGCTCTCCGGCTCCCTACAGTCCTCCTCATCCAGCAGGGAGGAGCAGTCTGGATCCCCGACCCCGAGGGAGGACACACTCAGGCGGTCGCTGTGACCGTCCTGGATGAACAGAGGAGAGCCGGGCAGGTTAATGTTGTCATTAACTATACAGGAGTCTCATGTTAAAACTATAATACACGCAGCAACAGAAGTTCAGCACTGACTAAAAACGAGGGATGAACAATCGAGCTATAATCAAAATCACAATATGGCCAAGTGCAATATGAAAATCACAGGAGCTGTAACTTTTAGGTAAAAGGCGTAAAGGAACATGCTTGTTTGGTACAGACGCCAGTAAAAATCACATCATCATCAATTTCAGATTTTTTTCACTGAAAATGATATACAAAAATTAACATTCCCACTAAAATCATGACTCATATCACAATTTCAATCTATTAAAATAATCACAATATGTTTTTTTGGCATTTCGTTCAGCCCTTCAAACAACCAAGACTGGCCTCGTGAGGTACAAATAAAAAAGTTAATATACTTTCAGGGGAACAAATAAGACGAAAACCTGGAGCGGAACCAGACTCTGGGTGGACGACCATCTGTCTCGACTGGACAGATCTCAAGTTCATCAAAAGGCTGACACATACAGACAACCACTCCCGCTCACAATCACTCCAGTAAGCAATTTAGAGTCACAGGTGAACCTAACCTGCATGTGTTTGGACTGAGGGAGGAAACTGAAGCACCCGGAGAAAACCCAGAGAGAAACTCTACATGCTGCCCTCAAATCTAGAAATACTATATAAAAGCACTGGAAAAGTACAATAATTTGCTATTAAGCAATTGAACTACAGTGAAGAGTTCACACACAGTCAGGCTGCCGGATCTCCAAACTACATTTTGGCACCATCTCAGCACAGAACAAAGGGTCTGGCAGGGGTTTGACATCATGATACATTTTGTACAGGGCAGAAGGTGAGCTCTGACTACAGATTAGTGCCTGAAAAACACCCACAGAGCAGACCTGGCTTTTACACACCATCCACAGGAAGAATACCTGCAGACACTCAAAAATGCCACAAGATGGCAGCAGCTCTCAAATTCAGGCTCATCCTGAACTGCCTATATGAGAGCTGCTGTGTGCAACTGCTACAGATTTACTACAGTACTAAAACACAAGCACACAGTGTTCAGTCCATTTACTACAGATTATATCTGCAGTGCATTACTGAACACTATTAGATGTGTCTGATACTTCTTCAATTCAACTATATGATATATGTTTAAAATCAGGTCACTCTATATAACCCATTTGAAGGTCTCTGTGCTCTTAAAAACAGAAGATTCACAACACAGACTCAAATAATAATTTGATATAAGTGACATTGAGCATGCTGTGGCTTTGCATTACCAAACAACAGTGAATTAACTTTAACCACAGCAGTCTGTACCTTGGTGGGCGTGGTGTACGTGGCAAGACGGGAATACCAGCGGCTTGCCTTCTCCGCCACGCCCTTCCCAGCAGAGAACACACTGGTCTTGAAGACATCAAGCGTCGGTGTGAGCAGAGTGTCCAGAGCGAAAGAGGAGGAGGAGGGTGAAGGTGACGCCAGGCTCATCCTATCTGTCCTCTCCCTGTATGGGCTGGGCCGGGGGCTGGGGCTGGGGGTGGTGCTGGAGCTACGACAGGGAGGCGACGACCACAGACGCTGGCGTGAGATGTTTTGGGAGGGCGAGGGCGGGTGGAAGGTGCGGGAGCGCGGTACTCCTGCAGTCCTGAGGGGGGAGCTGTGGGGCAGGCTGGCTCTGCGGGGGGCTGAGAGTGAGGAGGGGTGGAGGAGGAGGGGGCTGGCTGGGTCCTGCAGGTCCAGACTGGGTGTGCGGCTGCTCAGCGGGCTGCCCATGTGGTTCATGTAGAGCTCGATCTCCCTGGCGAGGTGCCTGCGGGCGCTCGGCGTGCTGGCCTCGTCCCCCTCTGGGTACTGATCCTCGTTTTCCTGCTCGATCTGGGACTCTGCTGCCAGCAGGGACAGGGGGTCGTAGCCCATCTCAATGCCTGTGCGTTTGACAGCTCCTCTGGACGTCTCGGTGCTGATGCCGCCGTAGCTGGTGCTGCGTTCGACAAGTTTTTTATGAGGTTTGTTGGTTTTGTGAGAGCTGATGCCTGCCCCTGTTGCAGGCTTGTCCAAATCCAGATCCTCCAAATCAAAAATGGCCTCTGTATTCGTTCTGTCTTCATCACTGGAGTCCTGTCCTTCTGTCTCCTCTTCCTCCTCCCTGTGATCATGACTTCTGGCAGCGCTTGCCTTCGCAGCCACCCCCTCTAACCCACCCAGAGCCAACGAGCGAGGCCTCTTATTCTTACTAAAGTTGGTACCAGAGAGAATTTTGACGTCTGCGCCGAGGTGTCCTGCGATCTTATCCGGATCAGTCTCACCCTGGCTCATGCCCAGCCCCAGGACAGTGGTGCCGCTGCCGCTGCTGCCCACCGTGTCGCCGCTCAGCCGGCGGCCCCTCACACCCTGCCAGTCCAGAGCCAAGCCGCTGCTGGCGCTGCCCACCACCTCCTCCAGAGCGCTCTTATGTCTCCTGAGCAAACTGTTGGTCTGGACCTCACCGATCTCGTCCAGGGAGGACGTGAAGAGGAGACCTGCAACATGGCCTGAGAGAGAAGGAGGGGAAGAATTACTCACTTTTGTTTTAGGAAGTGACATGACTGAATTACGAAGTGGGAGACGTTATTTTGGGCATCCAGTCTTCCAGATGTAAAGGTCCCATCCATTTTCTGCAGACAATGTGAGGTGATGTTGTGCTTCAAGGCTTGGATGGACATGAAACTCTCCTGACTGAAACATTAATACAAAATCACAGCAACTGCATTGAAATATCAAAGTCGTTGAAAAAAAGGCAAAAGCTACAAGCCTGTACATACGTTAACTACAAATGAGGAACATTTTAGTGAGAAACACAGTCACTGTGCTTATAATTCTGTTGCGAGGGCTGCTAATGAGAAGGTAAAGATTACGCTTTATAGATGAGATAACACATTCAGCAGTTTAAATCACTTTCAGATTCTGAAAACAAGTCAAATGTTCTTAATATGCTGCAGCTCTCTTTCTTTCCTCTGGCTTCTTCTCCATAGCAACAGCAGCTGAGGCTCATGGTCATTGAAATAATTCAAACTGAAACTCTGCGTTTCTATGTTGCGGAACATGGAGAACATCATAAAAGCAAACTTTGGAGAGAAGTGTTTCAGTTCCCAGCACCTCCCTGTACTGCAAAACTACTGAATTTCTTGAAGTTTTCGTGTTTACCTGCGCTGGCGGAGCTTTTGGGTTTACAGGATGAATCGTCGTACGGACAACTGCTGCGAACGATGCCACGGGACTTGAAGGAGGAGTGGACCTCCATGTCCAGCTGAGGGAGGCAGTCTTTACTCCCTTTGGCGCTCTCTGTCTCCGACACTACAAACACAGAAATTACAATTTAAAATCAGTCTTTTTTTACTCTGTGCACAGCTTGAAAAATTGCAGCGTCTAAAAAAGAAATCCACTGAAGGACAACACATGACTGAAATGCTTTGATGTTGAGAAACCAAAATGAATGAATCATCTGTGGAGGAGACGGAAAGATCAAGGCAGAGGAAGGGGAAATCCCGTGTGGCTGCGGAGCTGCCAAGTTCTCATTTTTTAGAAGGTACAGCAGACAGAAATATCAGGTGATATCAGATCAGACTACTGACAGGAGCTGCAGTCGCTCTCCTTCTTGTCGTCTTTGTCGGGGGCAGAGTCCTGGGCGCCGGGGTCTCCTCTCCGAACCTCCTCCTTCGACAGCGAGTTATAACCCAAATCTGACTGATCTCCTACAGGACAGAGAGAAAGACGGGTGAAATTTGATGAGAAGGACACTGTAGGCACTGAACGCTCTGAAATTAAACCACAAGATCACAGAAATATGCAACACAACGCATGGAAGATCTATGCAGAGGAACAATTCGAGCACACATTTTTCTTGTCTCAAATAGTTGCGCTTCAACAACACTAACAATCATTAACATCTCTCCTATTGCTGAACAAAGTGTTCAGCTCTGAGGGTCTTTTATTTACTGAAAAAGTCTTGGTGTAAAGAAAATGAGAATATATTGTAGCTTTACACTGTGGTAGGAGAGAAAACTAGAGGTGTTTCTTCCCTTTCATCGCCTCAGTTCTGGGAGGCTCAGCACTGTGAGAAAAAGCGAATAAAAGAATCCTCCTCAGGGCATGCAGAGATCTACAGTTACTGTAAGGAAACTAACCGCAGTTTCACGGCTGCTAATGAATTTTAACCGTGAAGACCTGGGAAAAAAAAAAGAAACCTCGCCGTCACTTCCGGCCGACTCCTCCATCTGTCTCTAAAACTTCAGCAGGTCTCCAGGCAACCAGCTGTCTGATGACCTGTTCTCCTCTTTCATCTTTCCAATGAACCTCGTCATCTCTAAATAAAACATGAGGCTGCACAGCTCGGCTGTAATACAGTACGGAGCGACTCGCCGATCGTGGCGAGTGACAAAACTCATTCCAGGACTGTAATAATCAATGAACTGCACATCGAGGTGCTTCCCTCCCGCTGTGCTGTGAGCTGAGCTTCCCTCTCAGACTTTCTGCACACAAGGCAAAGTCTCCTGCTGAGGTGCCGTCTCCATGATTAAAATTATTTCCGTAATCAAAAAGAATGTGCCTCTGGGTAATTACTCGCCATAATTGACAATGACAAATCACTCTGTGGTGAAGCGAGGAGCGAGAGTAAGAGAGAGACGCAAAGGAGAGATGAGCAAGAGAGGAGCAGCAGACTGTGATGTGCCGGATAGAGAGACGACACAGAGGAGGAACGAAAGAGGAGGCGAGACCACAGAGACGAAGAGATACAGAAAAGCGTGACGATGAAAGGGCTTAAGAAGTCGGAAAATAAAAAAAGTTGTGAGATGAGACGGAAAAATGTAACCAGAGAGAGACAGACAGGCAGGCTGACAAAGAGGTTTACCTGGGTGGAGGGTGGCTTCTCTGAGCTCAGAGCCCCCCCAGTGTGAGTTGGCCACCGGGGCCCTGGCGCCCACGCTGCCGCCCCCATGGCCGGCTGCATGCAAGGGCAACACAGGCAGGGCCAGAGTGAAGGGCAGGGTTAGGGACAGAGCAGAGCAGAAACCACAGCCGCAAAACCAGGGAGAGACATGGATGAACAACGGGGACGAAAGGAAGGTGTAAAACAGGCAGCAGAGGTAAGGAGGTGTAAGAGGAAGGAGAGGCCGGTCGGAGAGCGGGACAAATGTGGAGGGAGGATAAAAAATGTCATTGAGAGAGAAGAAAAAGATGTAGAACAAGATGGCTGCCTGTGAAAGACTGAGTCAAGCAGCAGCCACGTTGAGTGTACCTGTGCTAGATCTATCGTCAGTGGGGTCTACTTTGACGGGGTCAGTGGTGTAGGGGCCCTGCTCGGCCAGGTTAGTGTCAGCAGAGCTATCCAGGCTGCCGTGACTCACAGCGTCCAGGTCGCTGCCATCTGCCCAAAGACAACAAGGCGTTAAAGGAAGCCGGCCGCCACGTCTGCTCCACAAGGCCTCAACTGTTTAAACTGTAAGTGTTGATGAATGAAAGGTACTGTGATTGTGTCTTTCTTCTATAATTTGATAGAAATCCAGTTGAACCATCATATACAGTAAGACTGATTAATAACATGAGAAAATAAAGTTTAAAATCTTCATAAATAATGTTTAAATGTGACAAATTTCCTCAAAATAACTAATTTTTCATGAAGAAGCCACCAGGATAAAAAGTGGCTTTAAAACTTTTATTTATGGGTCCCATAGTTTCCGAACATTTCCTAGAAAGCAACTGCTGTGGAGCTGCGATACTCAGCAACATTTACATGTAAATTGGTGCTAATTAGAAGGAAAGACTGACTCAGTTACACTTACAGTTAATTAGTTCCAAATATTTCCTACCTTAGCCTAGAGAGTGTTTAGAGCAGGTCAGGTGAACATGCACAAATATGAAACTTCTACAAGAACAAATATACATAATTTAACATATATGGAGAATTAAGCTTCCAATAATAAATTGAACATTTACTTGGGTTTAAATGGACTTATTTCCAGGAAACTTCCTTGGAGCAGGAGGTAATAACAGGACATGTGAAAAATAAACGCTGGCCGGTTGTTTTCACCTCTTGTGTCACCATAAAAGCACATTAAACATGATGTGTGAGATTGGAGTGGCGTTAGAGTCACATATTTTACATATTATTCATTCTGTCATCAGTAAGATGACATGAGTGTGTTTTACAGGAAGCCTCTTTCAAACTGAATCACCGCTGAACTCAGGGGGAGCGATCAAGAACACAATGCATATGACTGGTAACAGGTAGTATTTTAAAAAAGCAGGGATTAGCAGGACGGGGATTAGCATGTACTGGGTGTGCAGGTGTTCACCGGCATGCAGGGCAGTTAAATCACACATGTTGATATAGTTCTACCTTTTCAACTCAGCTGGTCATTTATTACAACTGGCAAAAGGTGGCTGGTTTGCTTTTCTTTTCTGAACTTCAGATGCATGAACGTGACTATATGAGATTATATTTGTATTGTTCATAATGTTATTTATCCTTCGGTTTGTTCTTTAAGTGCTTGATCACCATCTATTTAGGTCAGATTCAATGACTAATTATTATTAGCTACTAGCCCGAGTTATTTAAATGTCTCAGGCAAAATTTATATACGTTTACCAAAAATCTTTCACTTTGTTGGATAAAGACTGAACTCACTTTTATTACGTTATACTCCTATGTAATAATTTTTGTACTTCTATTTCTTTTGGCAGCAAAGAATGACGCCTCTCAAATTCAAAGCTCTTCATAATCATACAAGCTTCAACACACCTGAACACGTCAGTCACTGTCCTGGGAGCAAACCTCTCTGAACTACAGGAAATACACCCGTGCTGTCAGTGATTATCTCTACGATGACAGATGATGATGTTCAGGTTTGACTCACGACGCCAGAACAAACCACAAACTGGACTGACGGCCATATTCAGCTATTTTTAAGTACAGGCACTGGGATTTGTTTACATCAGTTCAATAAAGTAAAATCCTGATTCAATATTAAATCCACTTTTGTCAGCAAGTAAATTACATGTATAGTCTATTTATTATACTATTAACTGACTCTGAGTCTGCAGTGTTCACAGTTTGAGTGAATGGAGATTTGTCATGTGTCCAGGATAACTGCAGGTCTGTGCATCAGCATCGACATTCCTCATCAAAGACATGCAGAGTGTCAGTGGTCACAGTTACCTGACAGCGGGCTCTGGGTGAGGGGAGCGTGCCGTCGTAGCGCCCGTTTGAACTGCGCCACGCCCAGGACGACATTCCTCAGCTTCATCCACAGGAAGTACCCTCCTCTGGTGCTGGAGGGCCACGTGCTCTCCAACACCGCCTGCACGCCAGGAGGAGGGAGACAGGGGAGGTGGAGGAGCAGGATGAGATGACCGAAGGAAAAACGTTGCTGCCAAATGACTTTGAAAAGTCTCTGATCATATTTTTATGTTGCAGTGTTGGAGTCGGTTCATTTTTAATTCTAATTATTAAGAATATGGATGATTTTTCTTTCTATTTCAAACATCCACCATGAAGTGTTCTTATATTCATCTACTAAACACCAGAGTCTGAGTACTATGAGAATATTGTGTGAATTGCATCTTGAACTTCATTAATTCAGTTTCAATTGAACATTTTGAAGTGAGTGAACTAAAAACTGACCGAATCCTGTTCCATAGGAAATCACTCTGAATGAATTTTTCATCACAGGCATTAACTGCAGTGCTGTTAGATCCACAGTCACACTCGACATCAGAAAAGGAAAAGGAAAGGCAGCGCAGCTGTTGGTGGCCAAGTCACGTTCGACAGTCTCTGTCTGCTCCTAAAATACACTTCAGAAGCCCCCTGAGAGAATCCTGATTGGTATGCCACTGAGCAGAACCGGCTTTATTACGCTGGCTGCTCCTGTGCGAAGGCTCTCGGGGTTGGGCCAGGTGAAATGAGGCTGCCCTCCTGCAGGTGTTGTCAGTGATGTTAAGACAACTCAAGCACAGCGATCTGGCCACAGTCCCACTTAATATTACTTAGAGAATAAAGCGTTTGTGAAGGTTCTACGGTAAATGTGTCGAAGTGCAGCCTGGTGATGGAAACTCCTGGCAGCAGGATATGACACACTAGATTTCTTTTTTAACCAACAACCATAACATCTTTAGATTTTAGACTTATATTCAATGTCTTTGAAAGAATAGTTTGACATTGTGGGAAATACACTTTTTTGCTTTCTTGCAGAGAGTTTTAGATCACTGTAAAATCACCTGAAAGTAAGAATTATTGTGTATTCGTTACCTCTTTATATCTTCAGAGGGAGCGAGTCCTCTACCACAGAGTCCGCCATGTAGCCCCATGTTTCTACAGTAGTCCAGAGTGGACAAATCCAACACAGGCTCATGAGAGCACCTTCAGCATTTATCGTAAGTTTCACTATTCACTGAACCAATTTAAGGGTAAATGAGGAAAAACTGATGGACAACCTGCAGACTAATATCCATTAAGCAGATGACAAGACTAGTCGATACCTAGTATTTATTAAAAAGCTGTTATCAGTCTGATTTATTGCTCAATCAACAAACTGCTCTCACCATAGGGTTGCAGCAAAACACGGGTTTCACGGTACACTGTGGTATGTAACTGATGGTTATCCGACATTTGCTCATCTATACGGTATTGAATCATATCATATTATTATAAAAAAATATTTCAAGTTTATATCAGGTTTCATTTCTGTCAGGACAGAATATTTTGTAAAACTGTAATAAAACTTCACTTAATGATGCTGACAGTTGTTTTGTTTGTTCTTTTTCTTCAGGATTGAACTGTCTGATGCTTCTCTGTTGTTAGTCTGAAAAATACCATCTAATGCAGGAAATGGGTGTAAAAAATGTGAAATTAATACTGTGTAAAATTCCTTGATGCTCCCAGACTGGATTACATGTCTTGAAACTGAAACTAACAGTATCCCAGGAATCCCAGGACTGGTGGAAAACTATATGTTTAACATTGTTGAACTTCATATTCGGTTACTGTTATTTCTTAAAGGTACAGAAATAAGAGACTTAACAGTACTGTTGTGAAAATGAACTGAATCTTGCTATGTGAGTGCTGTTCTGCAGGAAACAGAGATATTTAACCTGCAAATAAAAGTGAGCTGTGGACACAGATCACTGCAGCAGAAAGTGGCTCTGGCGTGGAGTTTACCTCACGAGGGAGCATCGATGTTATTTTAGCTCCACTTTCTTGGATATATTTCATGTTCTATGCTGCTTCAGGAGGAACTTTCTATTCCGTGTAGTTTCAGGAGCTTTAGATCCTTAGTCCATGTTTAATCTCCTTTATCCAATCATGTGTTCACAAAGTGGTGAACCTCGCTCCATCCTCGCTGTGAACCACTGAGCCTTTG
>JAPZEA010000001.1:26461103-26476620 GCA_029783685.1 Heniochus monoceros | reverse complement strand
ATTTTATAACGGTCATATTGACTATTGCAAATGTTTTAATGCATGTGGCATGTTTTCAAGTGCTCACTGAGGTCATATCAAGTCGAAGATTGCCTTTTGTGCCCCTGTGAATATTTCTGCTTGCAATTATTTTCTTTGCTGAAAGTGTTTGTGCAGCAAAAACCTTGAGACCTGGAAACACCAAAATAGGCACGAGGGCTGCAAATTCCACCCACGACTCAGGAATATAACGTCATGAAGTTTATGTTTTGGCAGTTATCTCAAAAATGGTTTGGCCTAAAGTCAAAATACTTTCATCATTCTAATCTCCCAAATTATGTGCATCTGAAATATAACAGAAATATAATATAGCAGAAAAGAATAATGAAGTAAGACAGTGTAACACATTAACATGATAATATAATACAGTACAGCAATGTAATGTCAACTATCAGATATAATATGGTATAGGATGAGTTGGTATATGATGGTGCAGTATAGTCCCTCTATGGTATGAATTTTTGTTGACAAAAATATTTCACCCCATTTTTTGGGAGTTTGGGGCTCTCTGATGAAATATCCAGCATAAAACTTGCCAACCCTCCAACCAGATGTTTGTTTCATATCTCTAGAAATGTCAAATTTGGTGATTTTTTTTGGATATCTTGTGAGGAGTCGCTGGACCAGTCATCCCCAAACTTAGTCAGAATAATCTACAGATTTAACTGCTCTTAAGTGGTTAAATGCATTTCAATACATCGGTTCATTTCACTTACACAAGCCAGTACAGTTTTATCAAAATAGCTGCAAATCAGCGTATAATGACAACGCTGAATTATTTGAAAGAAAATTGAGTTTTGCTTCTTGTAAATTAAGTAAGAAACAAACATTCAGCTGATCAGACACCCATCATTGCTGCTTGTTGCTATGTTTTAAATTACAATTACAGTATATTTAGCAGCAACAAAGACAACTCTGTCACAGTTTTCCTGATTGAAAATCACACAGAGAGCTTCTCCCTTTTCAGAAGCTAGGTGTCATTTCACATCCTCCATTCCATTATGTTAATTAATGATAATTAGGTAGGCAGCCATGATTTTTTTTTTTTTTTTACCAACAAGAGGATGATAGCATAATAATAACAGGTTTTCTACTCTTTGTCTTTTTCAACAAATATGAGTGGAATTCCAGCTTTTACCGTAGTGCTGCTGCAGTTGGCAGCGGTTGTGAGTGGAATGAAAACGTGGACAATAAAGGGAGAGGAAATGGTGTTTTTTTCTGATAAGTCAGTGTTAATATGTGAGCGCATTAACTGTGTGAGGGGAGCATCTGTTAAGTGTCTGAGAGCTCATTCTACTGAATGTTCACCATTACACGCATTATGGCTGCTGTATTTTTTGCCGTGGTGTGAACACATCAAATCATACTTGGGAACAACCAAAGGAACAACACTAACGAGTTGACTGAAGATCATTCATTTACCAGAGACTACCCAGATGAACACGGCCGGCGTGTGGATTCTCACACAGTCGGTAATGCAGACATTTAAATGTGGCTGACGGTATGCTTCTCTTGTTTTAAGGATCTTTAAAGATCTTCAGTTGTTGCAGCAGCACGAGAACATAAATAAGTGCAGATAAATCAAGAGAGTAAAAAATCCATGATAGCAGGTGCATGAATCTAAATAAAAATAAAAACTATACAAGAGCAATTAGACACAAAATTATGAGTTAAGGTGACAGTAGTGTGATAAACAGCAGCAGAGCAAGTAAGTCTATTACATACATGTAAACTGTGTACACCAGACTAATACGTAATAAGATTAAGTCATGATTCTTAGTGTTTGTGTCAATAAAGAAATAGAATAGAAATATAATACAGCGTACAGTATAATGCAATAAGACAGTAACCCCCCCCTGAGTGACCTCAGACTGTGGCCTCCACTGCTGCCGTACAGTCTGATGGTGGTGGGCGCAAATGAGCCCCTAAAACACTCTGGGTGGGATGAGGTGGCTGAATGAGCGCCCCAACTGCCACAGCTCATCAGGATGGCTTTGATCTTGTCCTTCGTCCTCCTCTTCACCACTGCTTCCGGACGGTCCAGTTCCATCACAGAACTGGCCTTTGTTACATTTGCTGCCCTTGCTAGCCTTGATGCTGCCACCACAGTACACCACAGTACAGGACAGATGACTGGCTAAAATCCACAGGTACATGATCTGCAGACACTGAAGGGTCTGAGTGTCCTCAGGTAGAACAGTCTGCTCTGTCCCTTCCTGAAGAGGCTGTCAGTGTTGTGAGACCAGCTGAGTTTTTTTTGTTGTTTTTGTCTCCAGAGTACCTGTATGAGTCCACCTTCTCCACCTCCTCTCCTTGGATGATAACTGGGACAGGGGGCCTCCTCCTCCTCCTCCTCCTCCTCCTCCTCTGGTAGTCCACCACCAGCTCTTGCTGATATTGAGCTTTGGGTGATTATCGTTGCACCATGTGTCTTATTCCTCCTCATTGTCCTAGTTAATAAATCCAATAATGGAGGACTTGTTGGAAAACTTTTTGTCACTGACATAATGAAAATTGTTTCCTGGTGGCTAAGCTAGCAGAGTTAGGCATATGGCTAACAAATATAGCAAGTGTAGACCCATGGGCTCCATATATGCCAATGCGAATGGTTTCCAAATGTCCTTCTGACAAATTCATTTTTGTACTGTATAAGTGGTATAAGTCTATATATTACCATATTAGACTTGCTTGCACTTACTTTTTAGTGTAACTACTGAGTAGTTACTAACTGATCCTTCATTACTTCATGACTATGACAAGTATATTTACATCACATCAGCACATCAGCTCGGCTGCTGTTGCTCTCCCTCAGGACTCCTCTGCTGCAGTTCTCCCTGGCTGCCTGCCTTCTGTCCTCTTGGCAGTGCTTGTAGTCTGCACCTCTGTGGTCCAGCATGTTGTGGTACACAGTGGCCAAACCTTCAGCTGTCTGGGTGCCTGCGTAAAGGACGCTGCACCCTCCGCTCTGCAGCCGGTTTCAAACTCACAAGTCTGACTCGGCAGTCGACCACGACGGCACCCGTGACTTAAAAGAGTCAACAGACACAGATTCTGGAAGAGGAACTCTTGCACCTCATGGAGAATCTGCTGGACACCAGGAAGCAGTGTGTGTGAGACAATGAGTATAGATCTACAGGTGTGCCAGCAGTTATTTCAGGGTGAACAAGAAATGCAAGGGTCTAGGCTTTAGACTAGAGGTACAAATAAAGGTGAGTGTGAAGTGAGCCTGAAGGTGTAAAAATGCAGAAGTCCACCGAAGATGAGTTATTTGTGTGTGGCTGTGTAGAACACAACAGTACAGGCTGATCAGTGATGGGGAATCGAGCATAGGAGCGAAGCTAAGGTAGACTTAACACACATAACAACTAGCAAACACAGCTAAAGGCTATGAATGATGGTGTAATAGGCTAGCAATTAGCGACTAGCAAACACCCAATAAGCATTCAAACTGCACAGCATATTAATGACAGTAACTGTAACTGTCATTAATCAACTAGAATTCGCAACAGAAATAAATAGCAGCTGAGACGCACAGGAACAGCAGTGAGAGGAATACAGTAACACAACTCTCAGAGACTGTTAGAAGCTGGCAGCTCGCTCTGAATCACGCCAAGTAAATCGACAGAACACAAGTAATTCTGCAAAATACATTTGTAGCTAAATATAAACTAAATAAAGAAAAATTCGACAAAAATTTATCAACACAAACTCGAAAGAAATGCATTGGACGTCACATTAGTCCTCATTAGACGAGGTCCTGCCTTCATCTGCGTGTCTCACTCACTGCTGTGTTTGCAGGCCCACACAGTGTGGGCACGTCAACTTCACATGCACAAAGCTTGATATCAGACGTGGGAGATTAGGGGGAAGCACGGTTGGTTTTGCACAGTCCATAATCTCTGTGCGTGCGTAACAGTTTCTGCCATAAAGTAAATACTCCTGTGTATCGCCAACCTTTTAATGAATGAACGTGTCTTAGTTCCGGGTTAACTGTGGTAGCGCGGCAGGGCTTTAATTAAAGACACACAAAAGGCCCACGAGTGATGTAGCAAAGATGGACAGCTTTTGCGCTGGTGAGAAGTGTTGTGATGCTTTTTCAGGTAGGTATCACAGTTGTTCAGGACTTACTCATTAATGATTGATTAATTATCAGGTTGTTATGATTCATCCCTACTTGTTCCTCAGTAACTACGGTTGTTTTTGCACCAGTTTGTAAAGTCTTACACACACACTGAGAAAAAGCAGCCTCAGCTGAAATTTCACAGCCATCAAACACCAAAAGCTAAACAGATTTATGTGATTTTTTGTTTGCCTACAAGTGTGATTTTGTTTCATGAGCTGCACTTCAGCCTGGCAAGTGGAAAATTGTGAAGATCTGCAGCTGTTTGAGAAGGTGCTTTTCAAAACTGCAGGAATAAACGTCTGTCAAATGATGCTTGAAACACGGTAGCATCCACGGCCAAGTGGATCATAAGCTCCAAGTCATTTATGCAACTATGAAAGGCGAGAACAGAGCAGCAGAAATATACCATAGCAGTTCAAATCTGTGGAGCTGCAGACTCAACACAACCACTTCGCCATGAACTCCATGGTAGCTAACGTCATCGTTCTCCTGTTACATCACTGTACATCACTGTGCATGAAGGCCACCGACATGAACACACAGCTCTGCACTAGTTACCCTGTTTGTCTGGCTGAAGTGTTGACTACACTCCGAATATAGGAATGTAGTTACTTTACATTAGCTGAGGGTACTTTGGTTTATCTATTACAGCTACTTTGAAAACTTGTGAGAAGAAATCTTTCACATTTAGCTAAACACCGGTACAGTGGAGGAAACACACAAACCATGGCATTCTCAGTTAAGTTCTGCACAGAACAGTCTGATATCATTTATCTATTTTTATGTATTTAAGTAATTTTTAAACAAGTGTTATAGAAACAGCTAGCTATTTTATGCGAAACGTAATCTATCATTTTGTTAATGTTTTTTTTTTTCTTCACAGAACGCCTACGTCAATATCAACAGAATCATGTCGGTGGCGAGCCGCCTGGCGGAGGCCGGTCACTACGCCTCCACACAGATAAAACAGATCTCAGGTCAGCTGGATCAGGACTGGAAAAGTCAGATCGTGGATCCTTAAATCTTTGGTCGTCAATAAAAACAGTGGTTCAAGATCACAGCGTTGCTCTTGTGCTTCAAAGATTAGCTGCATCAGGACTTTAGGGCCGAAAGTCCAAAATGTGGCTGATGCTACGACACGAGCGTACGAACCGACCAATCAGAATACAACATGAAATGGTGCAGAATACACTGGAGAGCTACTATAACACTGCTGCTTAAAATATTTACCTCGAATGCACAGTTTTCTTTTCAGTGTGCTCAATCTCCTCCTGTTCTGAGAGTCGTCAGTACACAGAGGTGCTGTCGCTGTGACCGAAGAGCTTTCACTCACAACATGAGTCGATCACACCTGTCTGTGTTTTTATATTTACATGGTAGAGCTATGATTTAGTCTTTCACCGCACCATCTAACATGCCTCAAACTCTCATCTCGCACAGTGTGGCGTGCAGTGAAGCAACATAAAGAATACAGACTCAGTTAGCTCAAACCTTTTTAAGACTGTTTCCTCTCAAACGTGTTATATTGTTCTAAAGTGGTGTTAGTAATCGTAACAGCTCTGACGTGATTTTTCAGGTCATTTTCGATACAGATGTTTTCATTTGTTGTCCCCGCTGCAGACGGTGATGCTGCTGAGTGTAGAGGCTGTAAAAGAAAGCTGTCTGCAGCAGATGAGCACGTTAATACAAACAGAACAAACAAGCTTCCTGTAAGTGTCTGTAAATATCCAAAAGGGGAACAATCTGCTCGCCTCAGTCATCACAGGATGGTTTAGAGTATTTAACAGAGTTAGTATTTGGTTGAATTAGTTTAACGGCTCCCTGGACGGCTCTTACCTGATGTTTACTGGAAGCTGTGAGGTGTTGACTGGACATTACGAGCTGAGACGTCATCGACTCGCCTGCTGTGGCTGCTGTGTTGAAACAATCAGCCTGTTTGTGCCACAGCTCATCAGGTGTTGATTCCTGCTCAGTGTGAAGTAAAACTTTCCAGCTCATGCATTTTGTACCTCCCCTGTTGCTTCCTGTTCCCTCTCCCTTCGCTGTCCTCTATCTGATGGTCAAAAAAAGAAGATGCATTAATTTGCCCTCCAGTCTTTGGTGTGCTGTAGCGTGATGTGAATGTTCAGACCAAATATCTGATCTGGAAACAGTCCGAAGGCACCGGATGGATGACCTCCTCAGTCTGGTTCAGTCTGTCGGTGCTCTGTTTTGATTGGTCTGGTGTTTGTTTCCTCTGCAGCCCATCAACGTGGTGGCCTGGTCTCCATGCGGGCAGTTCCTGGCGGCCGGCGGCGTCGGGGGTTCGCTGATGGTTTGGGATGTGAACAGCAAGCTGTGTGTAGAAAGGTACGCAACGAGGACTCAGTGGAGGACGGGTGTGTCGCACAAATTCAGATGTTTATGTATTATAATGTTTAAAAGGTCATTAAAATGAAAATAGTTCATGAATGTGGTCATTAAAATTTATGGGAGGGCGATCTGACTTTCGTAGCTCGTGTTTGATCTCGAAGATGTCCACAATCTACTTTTCAGGCAGATCATAGCGATTGTTGTATTTCATGTCTTTTTACTTCTGTTTCTAAACGTCACGTGACCTCATTGATTAGCGGATCTGTACAATGTGAACAAACCGATAGGGTGATGTAGGCAGTAGATGGCTCTGCTGATTGGACGTGGCTCCTCCTTGGGTGACCTATTATGAACAATGTGAGTTACAGCTCGCAGCATGTGTGATAATGAGGAATTTGTGTTGAAAAAGGACTCAACTTCAGTGCTATGATGACTTTCCCTATTTGAGTTATGAGTACTTGTAAAGTGTTATTTTGAGATTATGTTATCTTTTGACGTCTGTTTGCAACTTCAGATGAGACTCAGGTTTTAATCACATTTTGAAACCTGTGTATTATCTTTAATAATGTGTTTTAATGTAGCAAATGGAGAAATTCAGTCTATTTCATTCTCGTATTGGTACTGAAACTTTTTGATGCTAGTGTCCCTACAATACTTACTGTCTGAGGCCCCTGTGCTAGACGGGAGGGCGATATGTTAAACTCCTCTAACTGACCGCTGTGAGCTTAACAATAACTGCTGATATCTTCATGCCGGTGTGTCTGTTCTTCAGAGGCAACTCAAATGACAAAAATTGCCCCAAAAATCAACTGAATTATTATATTTGTCCACTGGTCCAGCCCTCGTAGACGGGTAGAAATAAAGGTAACCTGAAGGCTGGTGCTGTCAGAGCAGCAGCAGAGGTTCAGGATCGCTGCAGCTGAAGTTTTCTCGTCTCTGCTGCAGACAGAAGCATGAGAAAGGCTTCACCGTGTGCGGTTTGGCCTGGCATCCGTCAGGCAGCCAGATCGCCTACACCGACACAGAGGGCTGCCTGGGCCTGCTGGACGGACTCAGCACCTCCAACACCACCAAGGTACCGCTCAGATAACAGGATTCAATGCTTCCTCCAGCTCAGTTCAGCTTCAGCCACCTGCAGTCAGGTGACAGGACTCTCTGCACTTTCAGCAGGCACCAGCAAAAACTCCAGCGAAGGACTATGACGACCTGTTTGACGATGACGATGACAGACTCATGGACGAAGGACTGAGTGACGCCAACTCGCCGGTGAAGAAACCCGTCGCAGAGGACGACGACGACGATGATTTCCTCGTGCCTGCGACGGGGCGGGTGAGGAACAGAGAGGCCATCCTGGATGATGACAACTCGCGAGGTGAGTGAAGGAAGGAGGGAAATGTGAGGATACAGATGGGAGACGAGTAAAAAAACAGCATGAAGGTTGTCATGAAGGTGCTGCATGTTATAGAAGTCTGAGGAAGTCCACTGGAGGAACGAAGAGTAGTGCAGCTGTTGCTGGACGAAGTAGGAAAGAGTGCAGAATATCAATGAAGGTGCAAATGTAAAAATGTATTAAAGATATTGTAAATGTACACAATGCTAAAAATATAAACAAGGTTTACAGTAAGGATCATAAGTTGCTCATATCTCAGGTGTATGTGTCATCAGACTGACTGTTCAGGCTGCAAGTAATGATTATTTTCATTATTGATTCATCTGCTGATGATGATCTTTTCGATTAATCCTTTGCTCTTTTAAAATGTCAGAAAATAAAGAAATTCCCATCACAATACTCTGGAAACCCAATGCGACAAAAATATTCAGTTTACTGTGATTATAGAGCAGAGAAAAGCAAAAAATCCTCCTAAATAATGAGCTGGAATGACATAACGTTCAGCTTCTTCACTTAAAAAAATGGCTCAAATGATTAATCAGATATTAAAATAGTTACAGATGATTTTTCTGTCGAATGACTGATCATCGCAGCTACAAAGTTAATGGCTGATAATGTCAAGTGCATATAAAAGGTAATAATTGCACTATTTTTTAACAGGAAATGGTTGTTATATATTAACATTAGTGCATGCTGTGATTATCTATCTACATTGATGTTTAAGCAGCTGAAAAGCAGCATTTCCTCACATCTGAGAAGCAGAAACCAGAGAATATTTCCTCTTTCTGCTCGATTAAAGAGCTTAAATGATTAACTACACTGAAAAAAGGAAGCTAACAGTTCGTTCTGCTGAACTTTTCTTACATTTGTTAATTAGTTTCTCATCTCTGCAGAAACAAACATGAACCTGTGTTCAGTGTCGAGTGTGTTTCAGTCTGAATGCACAGTTCAGGTGACTGGAGAATAAGTGGATTTCACATTTTTGTATCTAATCTATTAAAAATGATTCCATCTTTGCACGCGTGTCGTCCTTCAGACATGGGATCGCTGAGGCTCGGTCAGGACAAGTTCGGGGAAGATGACGACTCGGGCAGCGCCGTCGGTCCTGCAGCCGCCCCGCTGGCGCCCTCACGTCCTGTCTATGAGGGACCCCTGCCGACGCCTCCCCAGAAGGCCTTTCAGCCCGGCTCCACCCCGGCACATCTCACACACCGCTTCATGGTGCGACACACTGACTAAATAAGTGTCATACTGTTATTTTGAGAATACTAAAAATAAATCTTGAACAAACCGGAAGAGATGATGTGTGACAGTAACAGCCATGTTGTCCCTCAGATGTGGAACTCTGTGGGAATCGTGCGAGGCTACAACGACGAGCAGGACAACGCCATCGACGTGGAGTTTCACGACACGGCCGTGCACCACACCATGCACCTCACCAACCTGCTGGGTCACACCATGGCCGATCTCTCCCAGGAGGCCGTGCTGCTGGCCTGCCCCAGCACCGACGAGCTCGCCAGGTAAACCTCCTTCTGTCCTGCTGTTGTTTTTTTTCCATTCGTTCTGTTCGGTAAACCTTCCAACCTGCTCCTCTTCGCAGTAAGCTTCAGTGCCTCCACTTCTCGTCATGGGACACTAACAAGGAGTGGATGGTGGACCTGCCGAAGGGCGAGGACGTGAGGGCGCTGTGCCTGGGTCAGGGCTGGGCGGCGGTCGCCACCAACACCCTGATGCTCAGACTCTTCTCCGTCGGCGGAGTCCAGAGGGAAATCTTCAGCCTGCCGGGGCCCGTGGTCTGCATGGTCGGACACGGAGAGCAGCTGCTCATCGTCTACCATCGAGGTTAGACACACATTTTTGAAATGTATACACACTGCAGACTGTATTGACGCATCACTCACAAACAGCAATTTCCTTCGCTAGTGTCAAGCTTTGACGAGGTCTTACGTTGGTGCTCGTGTCTCATTTTCCGTCCTCAGCTACAGGTTTTGACGGCGAACAGGCTCTGGGTGTCCAGCTGCTGCAGTTCGGCCGAAGGAAGAGGCAGCTCATCAACGGCGAACCCCTCCCACTGTCTCACAAATCCCACCTGTCCTGGCTCGGATTCACTGCCGAGGGTCAGTTTGTCAAGTGAAACACAGAAAGCAGAAGCAGCGTCCTCCTCCGACTACACCCTCATCTTTGGATCGTTAACATGATGGTGTTTTGGTCTTTCAGGTACCCCGTGCTACGTGGACTCGGAGGGTGTGGTCCGGATGCTGAACCGCTCCATGGGCAACACGTGGACGCCGGTGTGTAACACCAGAGAGACGTGCAAAAGCAAATCAGATCACTACTGGGTGGTCGGAGTACACGAGAACCCCCAGCAGCTCAGGTGAGCTCTGTCTCCTCCGCCGTCCCGTTTCTGTCGCTATGTCAGCAGACGGTGGTTTTATGTTGTTTGTACTTCTTGTTTTTGGCTAGTTGAAAAATGATGTTTCACATTCTGATAATTATAATATGGTATTGAATGAATTGTATGGTTAAAAAAAAAAAAGGTTTTATAAGTGCTCAAGAAATGATTCATGTTACTCATAAAATAGGTTTCAAAGGAACCAGAAGTTTTTAGTTTTTTTATTTTTTAATTCCCACCTTCAGTGGACCTGTTGCTTTTCTTTACAGTGTAAGAATCAACTTGCAGACAGATGATATTAAAATTATTATTAACATTTACTTCACTTACTGAGAATATGGACTGTTGTGAAACTGTTTGCTTGTTCGGGGGAAACTCTGACTTTAGAGATTCCAGATTTGGCTGCTGAAAAGCCGTCATGAGGGAAAATTATCTGAAAGTCAGAAGACACTAAAAAGCAAACCTGTGGGGGAAGAATTATGTGGATTTGGTTTTTTTTGCGTCAGTAAAGTGGCTGTTTGGCAGCTGGTGGCAGAGCACCTGAACGCACCGCGTCAAGTCAAAACAGTCTCTTTTCTCAGGTGGATCATCACATGTTGGCATATGAGAGAAACTGCAGCTCAGTTTTCAGCAAATTCCATTTCTCTGTAATTTGATTTTCATAGCAAACTGAAATCACCTGAAACCTATGGCTGAATGAAGCTGATGGTGTTCTTTGAAAAACGGTCAGCGGGACAGTAAATCTGATCTGTGATATAAAAAGACCACCGTGGTGTTTTTTAATTTCCTGGTCCTGATCCCTGATGTAATCCTGCTGCTCTCTGAGGTCCAGTCTGGTCTCGTCCCCTCAGGTGTATTCCATGTAAAGGCTCCAGGTATCCTCCCACCCTGCCCAGACCGGCCGTGGCCATCCTGCCCTTCAAGCTGCCGCTGTGTCAGACCTCCACAGAGAAAGGACAGATGGAGGTAAACACACCATGAGCCGCTCACATGTTAACAGTGAAATGCTTGTGTTTGATGTGAGCGCTCACAGACAGATTTCAGTGCAGGTGGATGTTAAATAAAGTCTCCAGCCACTTATCTCCAAACCAAATATTTAGCAGCTTAATGAGTTTGATGCTGGCCCGTCCTTCGCTCGCTGGGGATCAACATGGGGAGTTTTTATGAAATGTAAATTTGAGATACCTCGTTGAGTTTGCTTGTTTGAGTTTCATTTTCCGTTGATGCTCTGCTGCACTGGCTCCAAACAGCTTTGTAGCTTTTTGTTCAACTAATCAAAGTAAACAGAGGGGCTGGTTACAGCAGCTGTTCCTGAGTTCAGACTCAGACAAGTTCTAACATGCTGCCAGGTGTACATATCTGACCTGAAACTCCATATATGCTGCTTAATAATGATGCAAATCTTGAAGATTAAAATAAATAAATAAAATAACACAACATATATCAAATTACAAAAATGTTCTGCCAATAACATTTGACTAAATGAGTAAATAACGTCAGCTAGCTTAGCATAATCGGACATTTCCCACATTCTAAACTGTGAATGCTGCTAACTTGTGTGCAGACATAATAAAACAGTAGTAAGTAATAGTTATAAAACACATCTTCTGTGCTGCTAAAACTGATTTTTGGAAGGTATGCTCGTGATGCTGCTGTGATTTCCTGTTTACCATAGTTCATTGCTCTTAATTGGACAGCAGACTTATGCATTACATGAGTTTTCTCTAGGCGAGACAGTTAAGTTTTAAAGCTGCAGCCTGATTTAATAAATCACTAGTGTGAAACTAACTTGTAGTCACTAAGCGCTAAAGAAGGACTTTTCAAACTTCGTGATGTAGGCTGGAAGCTCAGTTTCCACTCAGCCTGTCGTCCTCTGTCGTCCTCCAGGAGCAGTTCTGGCGTTCGGTCCTCTTCCACAACCACTACAGCTTCCTGTCCTCCAGCGGCTACGAGATAGACGAGCAGGGACAGAGTCAGTCCCAGAAGGAGCAGCAGGAGCTGCTCATGAAGATGTTTGCAGTGAGTATGAAAACACACCAGCGTCGGATCACACCTCGTTCGTGTAATCAGCCTGGTTTCTGTCTGCTGCTGCTGACGTGCTAAGATAGATTAAATGCAGAGTCTGTGTTTTTTTTTCCAGTTGTCCTGTAAGCTGGAGCGAGAGTTTCGCTGCGTGGAGCTGGCCGAGTTAATGACTCAGAACGTGGTGACTCTGGCCATTCGATACGCGTCCCGATCCAGACGCATGGCCCTCGCTCAGCGGCTCAATGAGATCGCTCTGGAGAAGGCAAACAAGATCCAGGAGGAAGAGGAGGAGGAGCCAGAATACTCCAGGCGGGCTGCTGGGTAACTCAAAAAGCATCCGTTGTAGTAAATTAGTGTAAAGTTTTACAGCAGACTCACCTGTAGCTGCAGGACTGGACTTCGAATGTCGGCTTCTTTTGTTGAATGAATTAAGGTTTGTGGAAAAACACAATTATATTCCTCAAGATAAGATATTAAAAAAAAGTATTGTTTTTGAATTTGTACTGAAACTCGGGTATTGTGTACGACTAGTGTCAAAAACTTCAAATATAACATCACAGAATCTAATCTTTAGTTATTCCTTCAAATCAGATGGATCCTGTAACATCGCCGATCACTGTTTCATCACCTCCGAACTCTAAACTACAAATAATTCATTAAGAAATTTAACTTCAACATGTAAACAGAGCATCTGCATCAGTATCAGGATCAGCTAAAATCAAGCCGATCAAATTGGGATCTTTTCTTTTTGCTGCAACAAACGATCATTTTCATTGTCGACGAATCCGTCCATTATTCTCTCGATTGATCGATTGGTTGTTTGATCTATAGAATGTCAGAAAATTGAAAGTGAAAAATGTCGATCAGTGTTTCCCAGAGCCCAAGATGACGTCCTC
This sequence comes from Heniochus monoceros, assembly GCA_029783685.1. Classification (NCBI taxonomy): domain Eukaryota; kingdom Metazoa; phylum Chordata; class Actinopteri; order Chaetodontiformes; family Chaetodontidae; genus Heniochus; species Heniochus monoceros. Next base: position 26,463,403 of record JAPZEA010000001.1, on the reverse strand, counting down.
AAATGTCTCGTTTTGTCCACAAGCCAAAGATATTCAGTTTACTGTCTCAGAGGAATAAAGGAACCAGAAAATATTCACATGTAAGAAGCTGGAATCAGAGAATTTTGACTTTTTTTCTTAATTTCTGAGTCAAAAATTACTCAAACCAATTAATAGATTTTCACAATAGTTGGTGAGTAATTAAATCGTTGGCAGCTAATCGATTAATTGTTGCAGCTCTACTATCCGACCATGTTCTGTCCCCCTGAGCCTGCTGCTGCTGCAGCGCTGCTCTCTTTAATAACAGCTGGGCTCCACGCTGGGAGCATCAATAACTTGATAACAGAATAAAATTAAGCTCGTCTGGTTTGTGGGATCTCTGCAAGCTACAAGCTGCAAGCTGTGCTCTCCAAAGATGAAAGGGAAGACGCTCCACTCTGTAACACCACCGTTCAACCAGAGAGAGTTTATGTAGTTGTGTCCAGTTGATCTTTAATCAATAATTCACAAGATCAAACTAATAGTTTCTTTTGTGGACAGGTATGACCAGAGTGAGGTCACAGGAGGACGTTACTCCAACAGGCGTAATGAGGAGGAGGAAGAGGAGCAAGACGAAGAGCTCAGGGTGGAAGAGGATGGACAGGAGATGGAGACGGAGGAGGCGGCAGAAAGCAGGAAACGTCAGTTCCTCCTCTTCTTCAGCTCTTCTTGCTCATGTTTGTTCTCAGCAGAATGATAACATGTCTGACAGCAGCTAACGTGTCTCGTGTGTGTCTGAAGGTGTGAATCCATTTGCTAAAGACGCAGGTTCACCTGTGACGCCGTCCCTGACACCAGGTCAGTAAATATTCCATGCTGTTAAAATAATTCATGTTGAGAAGTCCGGTGCCTTCGTCCTCTGTCGTATCTGTACCTGCCGTCACTGTAGACTTATACGAGTGTGAGGGGCCTCATTAAAATATGACTTTAAATAAACATCTGATGTCTCTTTTTTGCAGTTGGTAAAGCTGGACGTGCAAATCCTTTCAAGGTAAGAACTACAGATATTTTGATGACACTGCTGTTTGATTTCTAATTATTTAGAAGTGAATATGAAAAACTGGCTTAAGAGAGACGGACATGTTTAGTGGAAGATCGGTAAACGTTTGGATGGGATGCATGCAGGTGCTCGGCTCGGGGAAACCCTCGGCTTCGTCCGGTCAGCCCCGAGCGACAAACATCCTGGACAACATGACGTCCAGCAGGAAGTTGGGTCCACTCAGCGGATCTGCAGGGAAACAGAACAAAGGCCCCGTCCTCAAACCGCTGGCCCCCAGGCCCAAGACCAAGGTACCATTCACCCCAAAATACTCAGAGTATAACAAGCGTTTGTGTTTGTATTTAAACTGCTAAAATCTGTATATGGCACCGTGCACATCATGTTGTCAGACTGGAGTATAAAACGAGATATTTCCGCATCGAGATTCTCTGCTTGGAATTTCCATCTTTGTCTTTCTTCGCTTCAGACTCAGTCGACTCTGCTGCAGCTGACTGGCACAAAGGCGGCCAATAAGAAGAGTCAGGAGAACGCCGAGCCGGCTGCAGATCAGCAGAAACGACCAGACGTCCCGCCTCCAACCTCACCTGCAGATAACATCGAAAATAAGAGGTGAAAGATGGAAATGTTTCACCCTTTGAAGTGACTTTATTGGAAACAACAGCACAGATCTGACCTGGTTGTGATGTTGACTCTGTCCAGGCCGAAGACGGGCTTCCAGCTGTGGCTGGAGGACAACAGGAAGAGTATTCTCGCTGATCACCCAGACCTGGAGGAGACCGACGTCATCAAAGAGGCCATGGGACGCTTCAGGACGCTGTCGGCAGAGGAGCGACTGGTGAGAACACTGAGTGGCTCAGAGAGGATGGGGTGGGAGGTACCAGCAGATCACATCCTGGAAAACCTGAGATTACATAACTGAGCTCCAAAAGTCCTGGAATTTACAGGAAAAGCTAACATCTCTAAGATGTTACTGATGTCCTGAAACAAGCCCTGAAACTTTATTTTATTCAAATTGTGCCTGCGGTCAGTGAATGCTGAGACTCATTTTCAGCATTCGACGGACGATGCCTTTAAAACTCAAACTCAAAGAATTTATTATTTATTTATTATTTATGGGCTTTTCTTAATTTTTGTCCGAACCCATGTAGGCATCAGGCGCAGGTCAACAGGGATCAGTAAAGGAAAAACCTGCATTGCCTCGCTCCAGCTGTGCCTGAAAAACCAGTTTTAACATTTCTGTAACTTGTTGACACCATTAACCAGATGCAGAAAAGAAGCTTGC
>JAPZEA010000001.1:26390357-26404139 GCA_029783685.1 Heniochus monoceros | reverse complement strand
CCGACGAAGCTTTGAGCAACTCAAAAGAAGATAAACAAAACATTTGTAATTCATCACAAATTTAAAAAAAAAAAAAAAAATATCTAAAGACAATTAGAATATAAAATATATATAAAGCCAACACTGTGGGATTGTTTCAAAGATTTACAACTAATGGTCTGTGGGAGAATGTCATAAAATGAGAGTTAAGAGATGAAATCCAGGATAACACCACAAATTACAGTCCCCATACTGACGGGCTGTTATACTGGATTACATTAATGGTGCATATGTTAATGATTATGATAGTACTAATTATGGCCTGGCACAACAGCGCTTCCATCTAATGTGTATGTTAGAATCATACACAAACAATGCGAATCACAGCAAGTCTTCCAAGCTCTTGAATGCTTCCCCAGAGATAGTCTAAAAACCATAGTTGGCTTAGAACCTGCCTGAGTGAAAAACCTCATTATTGGCTGGTGGTGTGAGGACACTCTTGTTTGATCTCCCACCGCTGAATAGATTATTAAAACAGTTGATGGAGGGATTTTTTTTTTCTCTTCCATGCCATTAAAAGGAGGAGATTCTGGCAGATAGATATGTGTGATTCATATCTGGGAGAGGCTTCACACACACACACACACACACACACACACACACACACACACACAAATTTACATTTACACACATGAAACTGGCTTTAGGGTCAGTTGGTTGAGGCAAGTTATGAAAAAAACATTTTAGCTTGGCACCCGTGGAACAGCATCAGCTCAAGGTGCCCTTTAGCAAAGCAACCCCCAAATGCTCCTGTGGCCAGCAGCAAAGACTGTGGTTTTACTGGCGAGCTCCCAGTTGTGAATGTGTGTAGCAGTTTGAATGCTGAGCGAGGCTCTGCTGGAAAAGCCTAACGAGACTTCCCCGGGCAGATGAAGGTTGAAACAAAGACCCTGCAGTGTGTTTGACCTTGTTCAATTGGCCCTTTTTAGCAGCAGATAATTTGATAGCAGGAAAAGCACAGGTGTAAATAATAAAATGAATGATGGCTCACTTACATCTAGCTGCTTCAGTTCCAGGGTCCTGGTGTTGTTCATGCTGGTTCACTGTCACACTGTCGTGACTTTCACCTGAGTGGAGCAGAGCCATTGTTAATGTTATTAGTGACACCTGTGCTTTTCCTACTGTGACAAGTCGCAGGTTGCGGTCGAATAGTTTTTTTTTGCGTAGGACAGTTCCAAACTGAGTGAAATGACCTGCAAGTGGCAGCCATGATAAGAGCAGTTTGAATTCTCTAAATGCTATAGAAAGGTGCTTCAGTGCTTCCTTCCTTAACTCCTTTAGCATAGCATACACTGGACCATCCTTTATGAAAGAAAAGAAGATAATGCAGTCCCACAATTCCTTGCAGCAACATTTAAAATGACTCCAGCAGATCCATGTTGGTAGCCTTAATTACGAAGCCTAGCCTAAGTGCAGTTGGATTCTCTCAGCATCGCGGTTGTCTTTTTCTAAGTTCTCATGAATTCTTCTTCACCTCGTTACGTTTGCCATTGAGGTCATGGAAAGGTGTTTAGAAAAGACATGGAGTGTAATTTTTTTTGACTATTTGACCAGACCCAAAATGTCTGCTGTGAAACAGGCTGGGGTGATGGCTCACAGCTTCGACTGATTTCTCTCTTCAACTGCAGGTTTTTGATTGGCCGAGAGAAGGAGGGGGTGGAGAGTGAGGTGGCGCGGCTGATCAATGAAAGCCTGGAAATGGATAAAACATCCAGGAAGGTGTGTTTTCTGAAACAAGTGGAGTTTTCGTTTTCCTCTTAGCAATTGCTAATGATTTGATTATCCTGCTTTCCATGTGTGTTTTTTATATATGAAGAGTGGAAGAGCGGGCGGAGATGAATATAATGATAGTAGCATGTCAGAGAGGGGCTCATTGGCTGAGGAGGAGGAGGAAGATGAAGAGGAGGATGTGTCTGTTCTTTCCAGCCTGGACAACTACCAGCTCTGCCTCAAATACCAGCAGGTACTTTGCATTCAACGTGAATTGATTAATTCACATCAATGAAAAACATCTTATTTTCTAAATTAAAATGGAAACAGAAAAACATCTCTCAAAACACAAGTAGTGATGTTTTAGAATTTAAAATGCTTAGTTTTATATCCTAAAAAAAGATCACCACCCTTGCTTGTCATGTTAAACTATTAAAAGTCTTGTCATGTGGCTTGTAATGTACCAAAACAGATCCATGTATATCTGGTTTTCCACCCTGTCTGTCTTTGTAGCTTCAGTCAAAACTACGAGGCAGAGCAACCCAGCTTCACCACGCGAGAGAAAAGGTAGGTCACTCAGCTGAGATTGAGATCTCTCTCTCACACACACACGCACACAAACCAATAACTGTACTCACATTAATACACTACCTTTGCATCCATATTTGGAACAGTCTGACCCATTTAACTGTGTATGAGATGGCTCGGTGTGGAGTTACTAGGACACGGGCCGCGTTCCAACACTTCTCCACGTCAGCCCTGCTTTTCTGCCGTTGCCTTGAAGTAATCACCGCTGTGACATAACTGGGTTGGCGAACGCAAATCTGGCTTTCTTCTGTCCCGCTGTGTTAGATCAGCGAATACTTTCATTTGTTGTATCAAAACTGTTGAAGTAAGAGGATTGAAGAATACACAGTTTCACCGACTCTAAAAATAGTTTTTGAAACGCGTGACGTAGCAACAGAGGGACTTTTCTTCCCCCTTGTGTATATGCCATTTATCACATGCATTCATGAAAGCGTATATAATCTACTCTTTTACTGTATGTCTGCCAAGTTGAAGGCATGGGAGGAGCAGCAGGCCTGTTGGGAGAGCCAGAAGAATGAGTTGGAGCAGAGAGTGGAGGATGGAGAGGAGAAAGCTGACAAACTAGAGAAGTACAATGCTATAGACTGTATACTGCGTGCATACATTAGAAATGCATTTTTCCATATATGCAGATCTAGCTTAAAGACGAAGTGGGAGCCGAAAGCCTGCAAATGGATAATCATGCTCAGAAACATTATGAAGACTATAATGATGGTTAAGAGGGTGTTAACGCCCCTCACTCTTTTTATCAGGTATTGGCAAGAGGCCCAGACACTGTGCAGGGTTGTGAGCCAGCGACTGGCTGATGCCCAGAGCCAATCAGAAAGCTTGGAGATCAAATATACCAAGGCCAAGAGACTGGTCAGAGAATACCAGAGCAGGTATTGATCTAATCCATCCAATCTAGTTATTTCTCTCACAATGTGGAGCATCACTCCTAAATTAGTGGGAGTGTATTTTGTTTGTACGGTGGTAAAATTACCCCACCCCCCCACCCCCACCCTCAGAGAGGAGGAGCGGGAGAAAAGAGAAGCTGATCTGAGGAGAGAAATGGAGGAGAGAGATAAGCTGCACAGAGAGACAGTTGAAAGACTGCAAATCCAGGTGAGAGGACACTTCTCCTGTATGGATGGATTTACTTTACTGAGTCTGCCGTTTCTCTGCAGTCATTGTTTCACACTGTTTATCACAGATAGCACAGCTGGAGAGGAAAGAGCCAGAGAGACAGAACCACTCTGTGGACTCCTCAGTCACAGGTAAGAGCTGAACTACTGTGACTGTGGCGTGTCCTGTTTATGTGACTGTATGTCTCTCTGACTTTGTGTCCCTGCCGGCAACTTCTAAACCATTTAATATTTAAAGTTTTGACATCAAATCATTTTTATGGATTCAGAACGGGAAGAATTCAAAGCTTTTTGTGTTAGAATGATGTAATTCTAGTGGGAAAATGTAAAAAAAAAAAAGAAATCAAAGAAATAAAAATGTGCTTTTTGACTGAGCAAAATGAATTGTTTGTGTGTCAGGTACAGACTGGTATATTCCAGTTCCTGATACAGGACGTCTAGACTCCAGTGCCCACATAGCCAGAGCTCAGCTGGCCCAGAAATCCAAGCGCCACCCGCCCTCGCGAGACAAACTCCGAGAGAGCTTCAGGAAACAGGTAGGAGATGGAGCTGTGAAGCTCAAATTAAACTTGCTGTTTTGTGAAACAACACACACATCCTTATGTTGCTTTTAGGAAGATGAAGCTCAGAAACAGCAGGAGAGCCAGTTGCTGTCTGCTCCCACAGCGGTGCAAAGGAGCAGCAGAAGTGACCTGTGCAGCACCTCGTCTGTCTCTGCCCTCAGTCCTCAACCTCCCACCAGCTCCGACTTTACACTCTGCTGCTCGCCCAAAGTAGCAGCAATGCATACTAATAGTGGGAAAGATAAAACAGTGCAGCAACACCGCACTGAAACGCGACAACTTACTTGACGAGGCCTGACGTGTTCTTGAGGACTGTGGCTGCGAACAGCTGGGAGACTCCGACCAGACTCACCCCATCCACATCCACTATCTGGTCATTCACCTGAATCCTAACACACACAAACACACACACACACACACAGACAAAAGGAAATCTCAGCTTATTAGAGGTACATTGAATCCCAGTTAACAAGAGACTGTTGTTAAATGTACCTTCCATCCTTCTGTGTTGCTCCTCCTTCAGTGATCGTCTTGACGAAGATCCCCAGTTTTTCCAGCCCCTGGTCGGCGCCTACACCCATACCTATGATACTGATGCCCAGACCGTCGTCACCTAGAAATAAATAAATTAGGAATTTATCCTTAAATAAACAGCATTAGTCAGAAGATTATTGGACTGTAAAAGAAGCAAAAAGTATGTCATGAACAAAGGGAAAAAGTGGTGCTTGAAATCAGAGCGGAAGCTGAGATTGACATGATAATTCTGCTTTTTAACCTATTACACGTTGGCCTCCATGATACATGATTTCTTACAGGTCTTCTTTTGTGTCTGGGTTCTGATGTGGATACACACCCTTTTCTATCTCCACTGGAAACACATCCATCCTGTCCACTCTCTTCTCCAGCTCGTACTCAGCCGAGGCGGACACGGGGTCAATATCCTCATTGTGTCTGTCGTACTCTGCGTTGGAATAAGTGCAGTACACCTGAAAGACAGCATTCAAGTCCAGCCTCAGCTCAGGTAAACACTGATGTCAGATTTAGGCTCAGCGACTTAGCTGTTGACACAACAAGACACTGATTATGTTGGCAAATGTGTCAGAGCGAGAGATCCAGGACGACTTGAGCAAACTGCACAAGCAAAATTAGAGGACTACAAAAAATCTCAGTAAACACACACAACTTCCATGTGTCAATTACTGATATCACACTGACCGCTGCATCTGAAGTTTGTTATGAATTGAGCCAGATGAATGCCACACACACCCACAGGAATGTTTTCTGTGCTGATATATGAGGAAACCTCTGAGCTGACAGAATGAAGCATGTGGGATCTTGCCTTTCCTCCTCCTCTAATGGATTAGAAACATGGCTTTGGGCTGACACTTCTGTTATATAGATTCAAACAGCAGCTTTAACCGACAGTCACACAAATCTACGATGAAGGGCTCCCGTAAAATGTGTGAATTTAGCGACAAGTGACCCTGCAGTTGTCAATGAAGTGAATAATGAATGCTGAAAGCCTGCACTATTATTATTTTCCCTAAACTTCCTTACCTTGATTGGTGCTGAGGAGAACCTGACCTTTCTCTTCACAACTTCCACTGCATCCTCATCCTCGTCCTCCTGATCGACCACTTCAGGCACGCCAGGAATCTCCTCGTATTCCACTAACAGCTGATCTCCTCCAGGTGTAGAGTCTTCCCATTCCTGTCCTGCTGATGCTGAATGAGACCGGGACTCCTGCTCGTACATGAAGGCCTCGTTCTCAATCCCACAGACAGCTGCAGCTCCTGCCTGGTCCTCCTTGCCCCCTCCTGCATGATCTTTTCCATCACCGTCCTCTCTGGACTCCTCATGCTTGACCTCCTCTTTGACATGCTCCTCTTGCAGCTCTTCTTTCTCACTTTTCTCTTCCCGTCCAGTTCTTTCCTTCTCTTCACTTTGTTTGCATTCTTCTCCTCCACCTATCCTCTGTCCCAAACTGTACGACATGTCTTTCTTGTCAGTACCCTCCACCTGCATCATGCCTCTCTCTTTCCTTCCAGCACTTTCTTCCACTCCTTCATCTGTCTTTTTCTCCCCGTGCTCCCCCTTTTCTGTCAACTTCTCAGCCCGTGCAATCAACTGTGTTCCCTGCCCCTCCCATTGTTCATTCACCTGCCGATACTTGTCTCCTCCACCTTCTCCGTCATCCTCAGTCTCTCTCTTACAAGACATACTGGCTGATAACTCCCTCTGGTATTCTTCTGAGGGCATGACTGCTCTGCCGTCTCCTGCTCTTATGTCCACTCCGTTTTCCAGCGTATATGTTCCTGTTTCTTTGCAGGGCCCTTCAAAAACATCATCCACTAGTTCCTGCACACTTTCTCCTGCAACTTTCTTTGTATACTTTTCCCACTCATCCTTCAGCCAGTTTGCGGCCTCTTTACGCCCCTTCTCTTCTTCATTCTCATCACTTTCCGATGATTCGTTCTTTAAGTCAACTAGTTCTGCTCTCACTGGCTGCTCTGGGGTCAAGCAGAGGTCAAGAGTTGCGCTTTCAGCCCTTTCTTCCTCTGTTTGGGATCCTGTGGTTTGACAACGTTTGTCAAGACAGGAAGGAGACATGTTGGATGCTTCACTTGGGCCATCTGATGCAGGAGATTTAGGGTGCCCTGTCAGCGAGGCCTGTGCAGGAGGCTTTGGTGAGAAAATATTTATGATGGGTGGGTTTATGGATTTGTCTCTATCACAGCTATCCTCCTCTGTGTGCTTCCTTCTCCCACTTGCCTCTTCCCATTTTTCTCCCAGGCTGACACCTCCTCTCTCCTCTTCCACCTCTCCTTTCCCATCTGCCATCCCCTTGCTTCCCCTGCCGGTAATACCTTTTGAAACCTGCCCTCCACCACCGTCAACCTCCGTAACCTTGGTCTCAAATAACCTCCGGGTGACAGAGAACTTATGAGCCAGAGAAGCTCTGTCAATATTTGCTATCTGCTCTGATCTGGACAGTTTATCTTGCAGAGAAGATTCTGGAGTAGAACTGTTGGCCACAGTTCTCAGGACAGATGAGGAACTGATTACTGAATGTCTTGATCCAGAGAAAGGTGAAGTTTTGGGCTGTAGGCTAGGATTATGGGGAGAGAGGAGGGGTGTGGAGCCAGAACTCAGCACTGGACCACCATCCTGTTTCAGCTGCTGGCTGTCCATTTGCAGGAAGATGTTGTCTCTGATCTTGGTCCCCCTGGTGCTGCGGACCCTCCCTCTGCTGCCTATGTTGGTGCTGGTGTGAGACATTATGGGATCTGACAGGCTGGATAGCAGCCTGGTTGAGTGCACAGCAGAGTGCTGGGCCGCAGCAGCAGCTTTGGTCCCCGGTTGTATAGTGGTCCCAGTGTCAAACGAACATTTGATGGCGTGGAAGTCAGTCTTATAGGTTATCCTGTGGGGGGAGGCACTTCGGCCTTTGCTGTCCGTCCGCATCATTTGGGAATGGAGGTTCTCTGAAGTAAGAAAAAATTGTGGAGGAGCTGAGGAGGAAGCTTTTCACAGTTAATGAAAGCACCTGGGCAAGGGTTGAACAGGTAGTTAATGTTTGAGGATTTGCTGGTACAGTGGAATGGTAGCAATAAGGCAATAAATATGCTGGATAACAGGGCTGGAGTTTTAAGAGGTTACTGCATTTGTTCGATGATAGCAGGTGACAAAATCAGGCTCTTGGTGTGGAAACTTCATTGTCAACAGGTGGTCTTCAAATATTAATTCACCATCGCCACAGAAAGAGTCTCCTGGAAAAGTGGTTTGAGAAAAGGTTAAGCACAACACATCCACTGGGGTGACCTGGCACAACCGAGGTAACTGTTACTGCTGAAATACCACTATTGTAAACCAAATAAAAGCAGCTCTCACATCTCACACTTTTTCCTACTGAAGGAGGTAAAGTGAATGAAAAGGTGGAGAGCCAAAGAGCTTTTTGTGTCACCGCTCTGACGGGGTAAGCTGCCACCAATACTCCACTCTCTCCTCTTCTTCCTATATGCGGTCCTCTTACTGTTGGCGCTATGTATAGGACTTCATGGGCCTCGTTTAAAATAGGTGCCCAGCTAACATTACATGTTCCAGTCCCTAAATATTAGCCATTTTCCCTAAATACAGTCTCCCACAAAAGCTGCCTTACAAGGGAAAGGATGGGTGGTATGTGCTGCTGTGGCTTTGACTAAGACTGAGAGTGTGGGTGATGGGGTCAACAGGATGTGGTATCAGTAGCACGCAGGTTGATGTGGTTGGACAATTATACTCCTGTGATCATCACGATGACCAGATGAACACAGTGTGAAGGGAAGGGGGCTTAAGACTCTGAGTAACATGCATCAAATCAATGCTGGATATTTACTGATCAAAGTGATTACTGTAATCTATCGCTTTGTGATATCTATTTCGAATGGCCCAATGAGATCTGATGCTGAAACTATTGATGAAACATATTTTATCATCTTCCTCTGACTTTGTGCACCTCTAAATATCCACATACCAATTCCAGTTTGCTTTTGGAGTATTCAAGACTTCTAACCAGTCATCATTAGTTAAGAACAGCATCTGCTCACTGTGTCCACCAATCCTGTGCGAGTGGCCAGGGTAACTGTACTTTATCAGTTGTGAAATCCTGAGGTCTTTTGTGTGGCACTGAAGCTGCTAGCAGTCAAAAATACAAGAGGATCTTTCTTGGAGCAGTGAGCAGGGCTTTAAATGTGTCTTTATTTATAAACCCTCAGCTGTTTCTTTCATCTCCCAGAAAAAAAAAACACAGAGCCCTTGCATTCTTGTCTGGAAATATCCTGCTCTGACCATAGTTATGTTCAATTTCAACAGCCCTGCCCTCTCCGTGTGTTGTCTTCCACCTCACACAGCCTCTATAGTTGCTGTGTGGGTTGTTCAGAGTGCAGTCGGTCTGACCAGAGTCTATTTACTGTGCTGTCTATTTAGTGTGTTTGTTAAGTTTGGAGTATACTTTAAGAGTGTCTTTAATGGAATTATAATGACAGCAGAATTTGAACTGAATTTAAATATGTATCACCTTTGTTGTGCTGCCAAATGCTGTACAGATGTTTTTCGGCCTAATGTTGAATATTATCATTATTATCCAATCAAGCACAGCTGATACCAAAATAAATTGCTATGATTGTTGTACAGCTTCCTGCTGTATTTTGTTTCAAGCGGGTACTGCAAAGCCAAAACCTCATTTCTGATGACTAAATCTGCCTGGTTCAGTTGTTGCCACATGAGTTAAAGTTTAGAGACCCTAGTGTGAAATTGTGCTGGGGTGCATGCGATCAGGTGGCCACCACAGACAGTGAGGCTATCATCAGGCCAGCCCCGTAGGAGTAGGTGGCTGTAATCACTGAGGTGTTATCAGATGGTGTAGTGGTTGTAGTGGTTTTCACCACCTTTAGTTTACAAGTACACAATCAACACTGGGTTGGAATGTAGTACATCTCATATCTGAAAAAATAAGGTAATGAAAGGAAATAAAGCAAGCAAAGAGAAGTAAAAGAATTGTGAAAGAGTTTGCACTCTGAATCCAGCATCAGGGGTATGCAGTCAAAAACAGCCACATACAGGAAACATGTCTGCACACCAACAAAGAAGTAAAAGAGGCTCAAAAGGAAAGTTTTATCCCATGTGTGAAAGGTGATACAATGTGAAGTAGGACAATTAAATGAAATAAACCTGCCATCCAATGCTAATCAATGAAAGGAGGATACGCACTGGTGGATTAGTTTTAGCCTGTGACTAAGGAATATAATAATAATATAAACTGTGGGCAGATCTCAGAGCACCACCATCAGTCTTCACTAGTTTGAGGCATTCTGTGTTGTATCCATCTATCTTTTTGTCACACACAGAATTTGTGTATGAAAACTGACCCTTCGCTAAACACTTCCTCTGAACACCAACTGTCCAATCATAGCTTAGCAACTGTAACTACGCACCAGCAGGCCTGTATTTGCATTTCTCTACATGTTGATTTGGTGTGCATGAGCCTTTCAAAAACAAAGAGCAAATGTGAGGAATGGATTAAACTTTGTCTGCTCTAAACTAAGCTGCAAAGGTTAGCATGTCTGGTTAACTAGCTTACTATCTACAGGAGTCAGCAAGCCTTAGATCCAAAAGCAGTGGGCATGTTATTAGCTTTCTACATGACTTTGTGGTGTTACAGGTTACATCAGGAAAAAACCTGTTCAGAACCGAAACATCCACTGTTTGTGGATTGATCTGTGAGCCAAGATGCAGCTCTATCAGAATTTAGAGTCATGATAGCGGCTCTCAAATTGAAGCCCAACATTTGAAAATATGAACAATAAAGCAGAGCCTAAATCAAACCACTGTACTGTTTGTCCAAGTATGTTTTTCTTCTGCTTTAAGCATCCAAACAGTTCAAGGGTTGTGTTAGAATGAATATTTTAATTAATCATCAACAGGTGAGGGTAGTGATGTTGTGCGTGGGACATGTAGCTTTGGCCTCAGTCTTTTAGCATTATATCATGTACGTATTAAGTATGTATTAAGTACATATTTTAGACCATTTACAGGGTTCTCATTTTAAAATGTGTCACATGGAAACTTCTCAGCTGACTCACAGAGTGTAAGCATTAGCACTGACTTATATCAGAACCAACCACACATACTGACTCTATGTGTGGACTGCTGTTAAAGCAACACGTGATTAGAAAGGACCTGAACACAGGACAAGGCACATAGAATAGAGGAGACTTCACTTACTAGTGTTACCGCCTCCACCAGTTCCAACTGTGTTGATGGTTGCCGGCACAGAGGATGATGGGTAGAGAAGGAGGTGCCCATTCTCACAGCCCTGCTGCTGCTGATGCCAGCCCCCGCCCAGCCCCGAATCCCTGGAGCTCTGCCACCCATTGAGGCGGTCGTCCGAGCCGTAGCGCTGGTGCTGATGCAAGGAATAGAGATTGCCTGAAGAAGAGGTGTTAGTGGAGGAGGAGGATCCTGATGAGGAGAGGGTGGATGGAGGTGTGGACTGGTGGTGGTGGTGGTGCGACCCAGCAGGAGGAGGCCTTTCCAATGAGTCTCCCCGGGCAGCAGCCCTCTCCTCCAGGTGGTTGAGCCACAGTGCCAGGGCGGCGCGGTCTTCCAGGGAGGTGGCGGGGTGGATGAGGGCGTAGGAGAGGAGTTGGCGAGACTCCTCCAGGTGATGGCCATGCTCGATGGTGTGGGCCAGGATGCGAGGCAGCAGGCGCATGTACTCACCCTTGGCTTCAACGTTGCCGGGTTTGAGCAGCGGGAGGTGAGTGAGGACAAGCGAGATGACACGCTCCTTAGACTCACCTTGCCACTGGCTGATCACCCCTGTAAGAGAAGACACAACACAGTGAGCATAACAAACCAATAACCCAACATATACTTCAACAGTGCTCAGAAAGCTTTTGTCAAACTTGCACAGTGTATGACTGTTAAGTATATGACAGTACAAATTCAAATGTTAACGACTCATTAAGTTGCCAGCCAGTCGTGGGTGACCCTGACTAACCTGGCTGGACCACAGTAATAAACAGGACATCACTAGATACATAATCTAAGATTTCAGCAAATGGCAATGGCAGCAAAGGAGAATGTAAATGATAGATGGACAGATGGATTAGTGCACACATGTACGGTTAAAAATAGACAACAGCAAGATGATGTCAGGCCTACTGCACTGTCATCCTCCTATTTTGCTCTTTCTCTTAATACCCAGCTGTGTAGGCTGCTGATGGTGGCTGTGCAGCTCTATACATAACCTGGAGGTCATGGAGCTCTATTGTTGTCCAAGTCAGTGGACCATTAGGAGACCATTCCTATCATCTTGGACCAGGGCTATAGATACTAACTGGTCAGGGCAACAGTTTTGGACAGCCACACAAATAGAGACAGGACGCAGGCCAGCTTCACTTCCTGCCTGGAAGATGTGTCTGTGCGAATTTTACCTTGGTCATTCTTAACCCCGAGGATCTTGTCTCTAAATTAGACATATGAGGTGAAACTAGAAAATACATCTGCCTGCCCTTCTGTCCAAAGATATCCCAATGTCACAGCCTACTTTCTGGTGATGTACAGTTCTCTCTGGCCTGCTGAGTGGACAGCTGCAGCTCTGACCAGGCAGATGAAGACCACTGACCCTGACGCCTCCCATACAAGGTTCACATTCATTTCATCCCATGACAGATGACTAGGACTGAAGGATTAAATAATTCAGCCTTGAGCCTCCTCACAGTGTTGAACTGAAACATTTATGCATACTATCCAATTCCTTTCCACTCACAAAATGATCACCAGCATGTGTGTCCAGAAACAAACACTAACTTTTTGTTCACATTCAAGAGATTTTTATTATAATGTGTCATGAAAATACAGTTTAAGGCTTCATGCTTGACTGTTTTCAGATCAAATTTGATTTTTTCTTCTCTCTCACAACACAGTAGGAAATATTAATAACTGGATCCCACAAACAGGCACTATGTTCTGGAGAGAGGATCTTCAGATCCATGTCAGCTAATGTTAATTGGTGACATGAAGATACAAGACAGAGTTAACAAGGTCGGGCTGTTCCAAAACTCAACGGACAGTACTATAAGTAGAGTGATATAGCAGTACTAGAAAAGAGAGGAGGTGGGTAAGACTGAGGTAGAGATGAGTTTAAGAGGGAGGAAGAGAAAATAAATGGAGGGAGGGAGGGAGTGAGGGAGCGAGGTGTGTGAGGGGAGCCAGGGAGTTACTCCACTCTGCTCCAGGGATGATGTAATCCTTCATTCCTCTGAATGAGGCAAGCTTCAGTCCATCTGAGAACAGGAATTGTTCCGTGATTAAAACTCATTTATTTTTAAATGACTGGAAAACATTAAGATGTAACACAGAAACCCTGATAAATACTCTGTGAAAGCTTACAGAAGCAGTGGTACACTGCCAACATTTCAACATCACAGTTTTTACCTTTGACTGTAAAATGTTTTCAACTTTTTGACATTTGTTTGGCAGTCTAAGAAAAACCATTGGTCTACTGCCACAAGTTACAGAGACCATAAAAAGACCTCAGTCATCATTACTTGTTGTCACAGAGTCAATAACCAATGACCAATCCCCCCATCAGCTTACTGTTAACAGCCTTTCAATCACAAGATATTTGGTGGTTGTGGATCTTGAATTTGCAATTTGTTACAGAGACAATTGTTTGAAAACCACTGTTGTGACCACATATTTTTTACAGAAATGTAAACGTGAAATGAAAAATATAAAAATAGGACCGACTCTTCCTGGAGATCATTGGCTGCCATTGTCCTAAAACAGTACTTGGTGATGTCAACTGCCTTTTAACAGTCTTGACAGATGAGACTGTCACAAATACAATCAACACTGTAATTTCACATAAAGCAGTAAAAGTTAACACACTCATCATATGGGTTTTCTGTGTTAGACAGGCTGGTGTGTGTCTCCTCATCTCAGCAGGGCTTTCAAGTAAAAAAAAATGTCCTCACTCCCAACATCTAAATCTCAAATTGGTTCTCACAGAGGTAGCTATACAAGCAGACACAAACACAAACACACACAAATACAAACATCTGTCAGCTGTGTGGTTGCATCTGTCACAGCGTGCTCTGTCCCTTTCGTCAAGTACAACCCTTTACCACTTCATTCAAACCACATGTATGTATGTATGTATGTATGTATGTATGTATGTATGTGATTTTCAGTAATTTACCACACTAAACTCT
>JAPZEA010000001.1:26031054-26047191 GCA_029783685.1 Heniochus monoceros | reverse complement strand
TGTCTTTGCACTCAGTCTGTCAGTTAACCCGTCCATTCACCTGCCATGTAGTTTTTGAAAGTGCCTGCCCTTTTTTAAACAGTAAAGCAAGGTCTTCAAATGCCGTAAGATGCGTGGTGAAGCATTTGTGAAGTCACAAGTTACCTGCAGAGATTTTAACTGTATGGTTGGATCTTTGTTCGGATCTATGTGTGTGTATGAATTTGTTTTTAAAGGTCCTTCTCTATAGAGCTTTACCAGCATACAGTCTCACCTTTCTTTACATTTGATCTCTATAGGAGTATATGTAGCTGGATAACCATATAGGGAAAAACAACCCCAAAATATTTGAAAGTAAAGCTCAGCAAATCATAGGCCTGCAGGCAAATTCATGAGTGAGTGGGAACTCCACAAGTGGGAAACCTTCAACTGTTTGAGCATGAAGTAGACAGAAGACAAAACAACAGCTAAATGCCAAATTAGAGGTGCTTTAAATGTACAAATGCACATAATGCCAGTTGCAGCACTGTTTGAATTCATGTGGTGATTCAGCTGCTTCTCAATAAACCTTCTGTTTTCTGATCCAGCAAAGAACACGTTTAGCCTTCCAGAAAGATACTAAAGCGAGGTATGTGCACGGTCAGCCAGAGTCAGGCCAAGATAGACCAGCCTGCTCTCTGTTTCTCCAGTCCTTCTTTCTCATGCTTGGCACCTCTCTCCCCCTCTCTGCAATAATCACACTATCAACAGTAAAACACCAAGATCAGCTCACATCACAGTCACCTCCTGGCTTCTTCACTTTTCACAACAACTGTGCACCCAAAAAAACACACTCAAGTGCATTTTTGTACCAGCTTGTGATACACTGCCTCTTATCTGTCATGTCAATGTTTCATTCAGACAACTGCTGACCTTGTGTGGGGTCCCTTAAAGCTGTGTTAAAAGAGAAAATGAAAGGAGAGAGACATAACATTAGTAAGCTACCAGGAACAACAATTAACAGGCGCTGATGGTGTTTATTGGGTTATTTCTTGCATTGATGTTTCTCCTTTCTTTTCCTGAGTTGATAAGCGGGATGAATTATCCAACTGGAAAACGATTATTCTTGAGAGAAGTAATGGACTTTTGGTGCTCTGGGTCTCCTTCAGGACCCACTTCTCTCTTCACTGGCCAGACAAGAGAGAAAGAAAGAAATAGTTGCAAGAACAAAATGTTTCTCTGCAGCCTGTTTTCTGGCTCTGGACATGAGGAATGTTCCCACCCGTGATTTTTGCAGCTCTGCATGTAACATTACTCACAGCTCCTGCCCGTTTGTCATGTTAGCTTCATGAGCATTCCAGTCTGTCTTCTTACCAGACAGATAACCATACAGCCTTTAATATCAGATATCAGATGATCAATCTGCTTATCAGCTACTCTGATATGGAGACTTTCTGGAACAAGACCAGAACGTCCTCTCTGGTGCATGCTGCTGTTGACTTGCCAACTTTCATTATCTGTTTATCTTTTTTTCCTCTGTTTTTGTCTTCTTCTCTCTTCATGCATGCTGCTGAGGCAATAACTTTCTCTGAACCAATCATTCAAATTTTTATCAACCCCATTTCCTCTCCTCTCCTCTCCTCTCCTCTCCTCTCCCCTCCTCTCCTCTCCTCTCCTCTCCTCTCCTTGCTCTGTCTCTCTCCAGGTTTCTCAGGTGTTCCTGAAGATCTCCTGCCAGACTTTGATTTGAAGATTATGCCAGGTAGGGGCATAATGTATTCTCCCCCTCACCTGGTTCCTTCCATTCATACTAACCCTACTTACTGCTCTAACCATGGGTGTAGGAACCATTTGGGTGATTGTGGTGGGGTGATGGTATTTCCTGGGATATTTGGGACATTTAGAAGAAGAAGAGTTGTTTCCAATATTTGACAATTGGTCTGATAAAGAGAGGCGAACTAAATGTTGTTTATCTTCCACCGTTTAATGGTTCCTATGCTAACAGCTCTGATGCTGTCCAACCTATTCTCTTGTTTGTGATTCAGCTATAATAAGGCCTTGACAGAGCTGAGTTCAGAGCCGTGTTTAACCCAACGGTCTGATCCACACCCGTCAGATAATGAGCTGGCAATCACTCCCACTAAGATGAGCCGTGAAGGAAAACAGCCATTATGGTCATTTGAGTTATTTATGGTTGTGGTTAGCGTGTCATCCCACATCATTTGGACACTAGCCAATGAAAAACGCAGTGATCAAGAAGGAGGGAGGTTTGTTTAGGTCACATCAGATTCCTGTCATACATGTTTAATTATCACAGAGTTTGTGGGAAGTCATAGATGGATGGATGAATTGTGTGGAAGGAGCTCCCAAAATGACTCGGCCAGAATGGTCACACTTATCTCTAGTGTTAGGGTTGCATTAGTACATGTTGTTGTCCACATCGACTCCCACAGTGCTCTGAAATTTCTAAATGTGCTGTATTAGTTACAATCCTGATGTGTGCGTGTTTGTGCGTGCGTACGCGCATTTGCGTGTGTGTTTGTATGTGTGTGTCGTGGTCATAATGGTTGCAAATGATATCACATTACTACCTTATTTGTTGTCACTGCCAAATCTTCCGTATATTACAGAGCAACATAAACTGCCCTTTTCCTTCCTGTAGCAAAATCAAGTTTCCTGTATGTATGTGTGTGTGTGTGTGTGTGTGTGTGTGTGTGTGTCCTTGGTATTACATTGTTGAAGATTTCCTTGTCGGCCTTCTCCTTCCCTTTCCTTTGTTTTGTCCTTTCAGACAAACACTTCAGACAGTTTGTCCATTGTACTTGCTGTATCGTTCTCTTCAGCAGTCTAATACTTTAATCCTTTTTGTTTTTTTAAGAAAATACATTCCTTTAAGGAAGAAATGACACAATTTTATTGGACCTTCAAGCAGCTTACATGCAGTCACGAAAAAATATGTTCAAATATTTCTCTCACTGGGATGAAATCTTGGTTCTTGTCTCAGTAATTCACTGAACTGGTCAAACTGTCAGCCTATCAGGGATTTCTTTCTTGTTACACAAACACATGCTAGGACATCTGTTGCTCCCATGTTAAATAGTGACGCTTGATTTAGAAGAAATAATGTTGCTGTTGACTTTAAACACATTAAAGGTTTTTGCAACATAAGGAAAATTTGACTGACATTTTAACTTACTAATTACCAGTTACTGTATATTCTAGTTCACCGCTCTTTAAAAGCTCATTGGTTGTCTGAATTGTAATTAAGTGACTTTCTATCAGTTAATTAATCCCTAGTTAACTAATCATTTACTACTACTGCTACCTGTATGACATTTTTTCTAGCTATGAATTGTTCCTTCATTTCTGTTTAATAATGTATTTTGAGGCTATTGTGTTCATCAACAGGGTACTGAAAAATCAAACAGTTTTAGTATGCTTTTTGGCAGTTTTAAGTATATTTTCATTATTTTACAATGTAAACATGAGACATTCTCAAAATTAGGTTAAAATATACAGTATGCAACTGGGACAGAGGATCTTGGCTGGAGACTGCATTAGCCACTACTAGCACAACCTGAATCTCTGACCAAACTGTTAGCAGACAAGTTGCATTATGGGTAATGTAGGCAGTAGGTTTTGATAAGGAAGAGGAATGTGTGGATTAAAAAGAAGATGTGTCTGGTTCTGCTGCATCAATTTTGATCCTTTTTTTAAATGTCTAGGGTGAATCTGATGGTGTTATTGGGGTGAAATGCTAAACATAAGCAGCCATTTTCAAGACAAACAACAGTACACAGTCACCTGATCAAACCAGACTCATCCTATATGTGTGTGTATATGTATGCCCTACTGTATGTGTTGATGCTTATTTATAAGCAGGACTCTCTGTGTACTTCCAGAGTGGGTGTTTGTGACAGCAGTGGCGCTGGGCAGTGTCTTGTTCCTGCTGTTGGTTGGGGTGTGTTGGTGTCAGTGTTGTCCTCACTCTTGCTGCTGTTACGTCAGCTGCTGGTGCTGCCCGGACACATGCTGCTGCCCTAGACACTGTGAGTATAAACACACAGAAATGCAGAAGTTAGCGCCCAGAATACTGACACTGTTTGAAAGAAGTACACTTTTCCAGTCTGAATGGGATTGTGTATTGCTTTTGTAGTATATGAGGCAGGTAAGGGAATAAAGACGGGCACCTCCACCCCTCAAACACCCGCCTACCCTCCATACTTTGTCACTGGTGTCCCGACAATGGTCCCCATCGCCCCACCCTCCCTGGTGGACAAGATGTCTTCTGTCCCCCCTTCAGATGGCAGCCTACTCACAGCAGGTGAGGTCTTACTCGTTAATAGCGAGTGAATCTGTGTTTTTAGAATTATTGTAACACCATATCAGTGTTTTTTAATCTTTCAGCCCATTAAAGTGATCCCAAGTTTATTCCAAATTTGTAAAAACTGCCTTTCAATCTTGCATTTGCTGGATTTGGAAATATAAAGAAAGATTGACTTAATTTGAAAATTATCCCTTTGTATCAAGCATTCAAGCACTGCATTCAAAAATGTTTTAACTGTTTCTTTCACTTCCTGTTTTATTTTGCAATACATGAAAGTAGTAAATTGATGTGTGTGCTCTTGTGTGACTGCTTATATAACAATTTTATTCTGCAATTTTGACCAGAAACAATAGTATTAGAATAAAATGGTGAAATAGAAAACAAGCAAAACCACCAGCATGGTCCTCAGTCCGTAATTACCACACACAAAGACAAAGACAAGTTCTGCACGCTGATGGGTGAAGTGTGTATCTGCAGTGCCCATGCATGCTGTAGGGGTGCCCTACCGTGTGCCGTCACCTCAGGATCAGGACTCTCTCAGGGTGCTACAGTATGTAGAGAAACAACTGGCTCACTTCAACCCTGCCAGGTCCACCAGCCAACAGTGTAAGCTTCATAAACCCATCCTGTGGATTTGCTCTCTGAACATGCTCTCTGGATCTTCTATAGCATGTCGATGTGCTCAATAGACAATGCATGTTGCACTATCTATACTGTTGGTAGTGTCTTATTGGCTTTCCATTCTCTTGAGCTTGTTATGGCATGCCTCTCTGCACAAGCATTCTACATACTGCATTTCCTGTAGTTCAGATGTGCACAGTAGCAGGTGTGCATGCCTACTCTTTAACAATTCTTACTGCAATATTTAGTGTAATCTCTTGCAGACCTCAACTCTGATTTTCTTCCTCTGCAGTGTCTTTGTTTAATTTTTTCCATGCTTCTTTAAAGAGGAATTTTCCATTTAACTGTTAATTTCTCTGTTCAGTTGCCCTTCACTTATCCATTCCTTCATTTTGACCCGTCCAGCCTGCAGTCTGTCCGAGCTGAGCTCCCTCCACGAGGGAGAAACCGGCTTCCGCCAGACATTCCGAAACGTCCAGAAGAAAGCGCTGCCCGCCATCCCAGACCACGACCCTCAGCCTGAACCCCAACGCTACCGGGACGCCCGCAGCCCAGAGCCGCAGCGTTACCGCGACAATCCCCCTTCACCGCAACGATATCGTGATGACCCTGACTCAGAGCCCCGCCGCTACCAGCAGGATGAGCCCCTTCCTCCGCGGCGGTACAGCGACGACCCTCCGTCGTCTTCACAGTCGCGCAGGCTCGGACGAAATCAACGGCAACAGAATCACAGTGAGGAGGAAAACCACAGCAGGTACACATACTCGCAGACAGAGAGCAGACTGGCAGTGCATGAGACAACACTGCTTTCCCTTACATTGCAATTGTGTCTAAATTTTATCAATATTCAAATGTTCAGCTTTGAATACAAACTTAGATGGAATTATTTTGAGGCGAGTCTTTGTCCTGCGTAAATAATGCATAAAAATGCATCTATTATGGTAGATGCAATGCAAATGCATATTCTGTATATCTGCATATCTGCATACACAATACTTTCAGTTTCACAATATTCACATACACAGCACTCATCTTATTGACCTTCTCATGCCTCCTCTCTTGCCTTCGTGTGGTGTTCTGCAGGTGGAACCCTCGTTCAGAACATCTCCACAGAAAGACGTACCGTGCTGCAGGACGAACTGGCTCACTGGATGAGCTGGAAGAGTTTGCTGCCTCTTACAAGCAGAGAGGAGGCAGAGGGGCAGAGAAAAGGGAAGAAGAAAGGAGAGACTATGAGATGGAGCTTCTGGAGTTCAGTCGATACCCGTCCTACCGGGATGGTCCACCGCAGCATTATCACAACGATGAAAATGAGCTTGGAGACAACAGCGACCGTGAAGATCATCCCAGACGAAACAAGAAAAACGGACATTACATAAGTCCGCTCCATTCACCAAAAAAGAGGAGGGGCACCTGGGACAGCGAGCGCCCTGTCCCACCTCCTCCCAGAGTCAGTCCACCGTCAGCTTCTTCTCAAGAGAAGGACTATGATGGTACGTTCCTGAACAGCCTGCTGGAGCGCAAGGCTAAGTTGCGAGGGGTCAGCATGGGGAAGAGTGGGGCCCGGGGTGAGGAAGACTCAGACACGCCCTAGAAGAGCAGCTCGAAAAAGAGCAGCGGGGAATCTAGTCGGCACTGCAGCCGCTCGCCTAGTAACAGGCCAGAGGCAGATTCTCTGTCTCCTTACTCAGAGACGGAGCGGAGCAGAACTGACCGGCCATCTCCACGGCCGCCTCCAGCAAACACTCGCTCCTCTAAGCCTCCTGGACATTCCCTGCCTGGGCGCAGAGACGAACCCAGAGACAAGACCCGGAAAGTGGTGAGTCACCTTTAAAACTATGGGATTGTAGGCTGGTGATTCTAATTTTCAAATCAACAATAGTGAGTAGAGCTAGCATCTTTTACGGTTGTTGAAAACTAGTTGCCGTCTAGTTGAGGAAAATGTTTGTGTTAACACAAATGTTAACACTAAGCTTAACTACAAAGTCTTTAACGTCCAGTGTGGTATTTCCCTGCTTTTATTGAGTCTACTAGGGTGTTTCCACTGGAGTAACTTTCCCAGTGGAACAAGAACCATTCGAGAAACTCAGGAATTAAACTTTAATTTAGTTGTTAAGTTCAGTTCCTACACAGTAATTCCAGGTAGCAAACGTCTGATCTAGGAACTATCAAGGCAAAGCGTGCATGGCTTAACGTTGCTGACTGGTCAAACACAGATCCAGCAGCTAGTTCAACCACTTCATTCACAAAAGGAGGTGCTGGTTGACTCTAGTATCACAATTTGGACAAGAGAGACATTTCTTGTAATGTGTAGTAACATTAAAATAATATTGTACAGAGAACGAGAGAGAGGGAGCGGGAGCAGTGATGTGAGAACACACAAGTAAACAGGAGATACAAAACTTGATTTGCTGATAGTTTTATCACGTCTCAAAGCAGAAATAAACATGAAACACTCACTCAAGCAGGTCGTCTACTGTGGGGGCAGTTGTCAGTCTCCTTTTCATTCATTTTTTTATATCCAACTTACACTCACAACAGCAGATACAAAGAACAACAGGATGTCTTGTTGTTTTCTTGTGTGTAAACATTTTTGAAAGTTAAAAGTTTCAGAATCTGTAGTTTTTTAATGGATCTAATTTGCTTGATCTTCATGGTTTTCAGATGCATTGGAATCGCAGGCAGGAATGCACATAATGGACTTTTAGTGTCTAGTTTAGTTCCTGAGTTGAGGTCACCTGGTTCCAAAGTTCCTGATGCTGTTTGGCCAAAACTAATAGTAATAACAATAAACTTTATTTACACAGCAGTGTAGATGTCCTCCATGTCCTGGGGACATCCATGAAGTGAGCCAGGGGAGGCTTAGCTCATCAAACGAGAGGCATTTACATGCGTACAGAGATCAAAGAAAAGCATCCACTGTCTGAGAAATAGTAACATTGTCTACAAACCACACTACTGCTTTAAGCTGAGGTATATTTGTATATACATACTGTAAATGAGAAGTTAAGAAGTTTAGGTTTATTTCATCTGTATCTTTTGTCAGTGTTATCAATTTCTGATGTATTTCTGAAGATGTTTTGATGTATGATCCAAGATACCACTCCATCTAATCCTCTTTTCAAAGTTTAACTTGTGGTTATTTAAGATGTTTCTGAAACAAAGCTGAGCAGATCTTTAATGTGCTGTGGTCAGTACAGTTTCTCAACCTTTCCTGGCCTATGACCTCATTTTTAGGGCCCAGAATTTTCATGATCCTTGCACACAAGCTATCATGTGAACTGGATGATGTATTTCAAACCTGTTGTTACTAAAATTTTGAGTGTGTCAAACTCATCAATATGTCATGAGGTTGAGAAACTCTGAAATACAGTATGAAAAAGGCTTTTAGGCCCACAGTAAGTGTTGTTGTTGTACTTTTGACAGGTCAGGTTCAGATCCTACCACACTGAAAACTAGGTAGAATACTCTGTTCTGTATCCAACTACTCTCTATAACAATCATAACTGGTTGCCTCCTCCCTGACAAACCTGGGTCAAAAAGGTATTCAACAAAGACTCCCAGTAAAGGATCAGTTAATTCACCAGAACCAGCTTTCAATCAAATCTCCAAATAATTAAGAAAAAAAAAGTTGAAATGCAGTTTGTCCCAGGTTCTGCTTCACCATAATAACCCTGTTTGGCTAATGTTACTATACTATCTCTTTACTCTCTCGTTCTACTGAAAAATATGTGTTCATATTTTGGTGTAAACTCTGTTGTCTTATCACTTACGCTTCTCTCTCTCTTCACCAGAGCACTCTTCTCAGCCGGGATTCCCTCATCGTCTGATCGTCTGAGAGCCGCTCAGACTGAGCACCTCGACCAGACTGGAACTGCATGTCAGCTGCTGAAAGACAGGACTTTGAGTGTGGACATATGCAAAGTACAACCGACCGTGAAGGAAAGCTTAATGAACAAATGGACAACAGCCACACTGTCACTGGAGTTTCTGCCCGTGACGTCAGTGAATGATGAAGTCATCACTGTGCGGTTTCTGTCTCCGGCTGCCTCATATATATCTCGGCCGGACTAACACTGAACTAATGTGGGCTGGGTGCATGACCTGGACCGTCCCTCCCGGCAGGACACCATCCGTCTCCCCTCGTCCCTTTAGAAAAGGCTCTGAAGGGGAGAGACCAGCTTTACGCTTCCAGCACAATGAGCACATTGAGATATCTGCATTAAAAAAGCACAGTTGTAGAAAAGGAGTGTATGACGACACCATTATTGTAAAGGACATGTTGTAGCTTCAGTTGTTTGACAATACAAACACTGTGTCATTCAGTAACATATTCAGGGACTAAAGCGCCTAATTCAGATGGCTTTTACAAGGAGATTTTAATATTAACTGAAGCTTGAAGTGGTAACCAACATTATCAAATGTCGACAGTGTGGGTGGGCAAAATAATGTAAACTGGGAAAGCATACGGCATGACAACATACGGTATAGTCCAAAGCTACATTGACAAAGTACTAAATTAATGCAGACTCTGACCCAATCTGACCCACATTTGTTGCAGCATCTGCAGTGACGATTTAGTTACTTATAAGTCATGTCCTTTTTCATGAAGCAGTAACATTATTTTGTCTCCATCCTGTATGTCAGTGATTTTCATCTTCTTTTAAAACATGTTAGTTTGCACAAAGTAACTCTTTTCTCCAAGGGATTTAAAACCTGATGATTTTTTTGTATGTTTTTTGTGAACATTTAAGGTATTGAACAGCCACTTGCCTTTGAAAGATTTTTTTGTACGACAGTATGAAGACATTTTTGTACGTGAACTCGACCTATTTATGTGTGTGGTGTGATATGATCGTTGTCATGTGTAAATGATTGTGTTTTCCTAAGCTTCCCAGTGTGTACATGAAGTGTCTTTGATTTGATTACTGTTATTCAGCCTTTTCTAATCACTGCTGAGTCAACAGCTAAACCAACACCTTCACATGTTATCAGCAGTCACACACACACACACACACACACACACATACAGAGCACACATTAGCCTACTGATTTTCTATCAGCTGTAGCATGCAGTGTGTCAACATTCCTGCCTCCATGTTTCGTTGGCTCGTCTTGAGAAAAGTCTAATGTTTAGTTTTCTTCCATCGTGTTTTCTGCTGTCTGGTACTGACATCTGTGTGTTTCTCTGTGTGTGTGTGTGTTTGTGTGTTTATGTATCTGGAGGCCTGGTAAAGTACACGCTGAGTCATCATTCTTAAAGAAGAGAATTTGCTGACCGAATTAGCTTTGCAGGGGAAACCCCGTTACACCACAGAATGGCATTTCGACTGGCTCTCTTTCTTAAATGATCTTTCGAACAGGCCTTTTTTGTGCTCTATCGCATATTTTGATGGCCTGATTCTTTTATTACCCTTATTTTTTATTTTTTTTTGCAGTTCCTGCCGTCCTTCTCTCCTTCTCACTTCGCCGTGATGTTTCAGCTCACTCCACCCCTAACTGGGCCTTTACCCACTCGTTCTCCCTCTCTCTCTCTGTCTGCTCTTCATCTTCTGTCCATTCCTGGACTGACAACCCCCCCGTCTCTCTTTCACCATACGATACTTCTCTGTTGACGAGTCCTTCGGCGAGTTCCTATAGCAACCAGACATTTCTGCTGACCCCTGCTTTGCTTTGCGTGACAGAGCTGCAGGACGTTCAGTCATAGGGCAAAGATTAGCAGAGGAGTCTACTGTATGAGTGCATGTACACATGCACACACACACATTATATGCATATGCGCTCATATGCATGCATGCACTTGTCCATTTACCATGTAGTCACAGATATATGCATATGCATGAACGTAGACAACTGTAAAAAAACTGCATATTTGTTGAATATTTTTATTTTTTATTAAAAATAACATTCATAACAGTACAGTTGTACAACCAATAATTATAATCTGAAACATGTCTGCAACAATAATTACACTTGAGAACTGGAGGACTTCATATCCTCCTTTTTTTTTAAATAAGTTAAGAAATAAAGTTTTTTCTTTTCCCCCCAGAAATCATTTTCTTAAAGCATTTATACATACAGTGTTGGCTATAACTGGCTCACAGCAATCTCTAAAAGCCAGGTCTTAAAGACTTTCTTTAATGTGGATATTCATAGCATGTTATCTAGGCAGGCATTTGGTTGTTATTCCATTTTGATCTGGCAGTAGTACAAAACGAGCAGGTTATTGATATTTTCCAGTACATTAAGCTACAGTACACGGTAGAGCACTTCTCTAGTCAATGTAGTATGATCAGTGTATGGCTACTCCAGTGTTAGATAAAGTTAGATTCAGACATTGTAGGATAACAGTAATGTTTGGCATTGAGGCCTGAGCTGCACTCTCCAGTTTCCAGTTATCGTCCCAGTGTAGAAATCCAGTTCTCCACGTCTCCAGTTTCATCTTGAGCTCAACATTTAGCCCCCAATAATGACTTTTTAGTCCGAGTCATTGTCAAGTTCTCCATTTCTGGACCAATCAGTAGTTGAGCTAGAAGTCAAAAGTGTCTAAGCAGCCAATCAATGGCTGCAAGGAGAGACCACCAGTCTAGCTTTTGGGCATCTGATAAGCTTCCATCGATCCACGTTAATGGCATTTGCAGCTCATACAAATGAAATCCAGTGTTTAGTGTGACAAATATCCTCCCTTCCGAGGAGTTCATAAGATTGCACTTCTATTATATCCATGAAGCTGGACGCTCTGCGGCAGCTCTGGAGCAGGAAAGGTGACTTTCTCCACAGCTGCCTGTGGAAAACAGCAGCAGTGTCCATCACGTCTGTAGATTCCTCAACATCCGTCCACAGTCGGTCACCTCACATTGAACAATCAAATGTTTTTCTTCTATCTCCATATTCCTTTGGTGCAGCGTGTCCGGCCAAAAGCTTTTGGATAGCTTTACCATTTCCTGTCAGGGAAAGAGAAAATCATAAGAGTCTCTTTTATTTGTTACCTGTGTTACATATACATACCTACTTAAATGATTTTATCTGCCTCAGTGTATAATGTCTTATTTCAAAGCCCAAATGGAATGATTTAATGACAAATACTGCACACTACTCCATTTCACCTCCATGTTTTTGTGCAGACAAGAATTGTTTTTTAAGCCCCTTTAGGCAGAGATAAAGATGATGATTCACATAAACGAAGCCAAACACATGCCAGAAATAATATTTCTATGGAAGTAAATGTTTGCTAATTTACATATTCTTATTCTGGCATTCAGCCTCACAGACCTTGATCGCAGGAAGAAACTTATCTATGAGCTCCAGGTGAAGCTGAGACTCAGTATAGTAACATTATTTAGTGGCTGGCTCACAAAGCCCCCACGCTGCCTCAGGGTTAGCTCAGGATTATCAGCCCTCCCTCCATCCCTCAGGCTCAGCCTCTCACCTGCAGCTCTACATGATCATGGCTCTGATGGCTGCTTTGCTGATGCGTTTGCGGTGTTTCCTCCTGCGGCGAGGCAAGGCCGGTCGGAACGGTGCCCGACGGGCAGAGGGCGAGTTGGGGGCCACAGTGGAGAGGGCTGAAAGAAACCAAGAGACGGCACAGTGAGTGCATAGGAACAGAAATGAAAAGTTAAAGTGGAGTGAGTCAGCTAGTTTCGACCTGTAGTTGTAGCTTCTATATGTATGTTGAAATCTGATAAACGATGTCATAGATGTCGTGTTTGACCGATGAACAAAAAGCAACAAGACTGCCCTCCCCTCCACAAATCACAGCACTGCAACAACAGCAAAGCAGGAAGACGAGTGACGCTATTATGGGATGGATATACAAACAAAGACTTTGACACTGGAGGCTGAGGGTTGTGTCCCATTGCGTAGCAACAGTCAACACTGGTTTCTTTTTACCATGAAAGCAATCTTTCCTTCACCAAGTAGTTTTAGTTGGCTAAACTTGGGAAAACAAGCGTGTCTTTGTCCACGAACTTGGGTGGACAATCAGAACAATGCTTATGTGGGCTATTTTGGAATGCATGGAGAAACCCGTCTTGTCATTTAGGCATTAGGACTCTGTCACTGAAATAAATAAACACAAAAACTAGTAGAGAGACACATAATAACAGAAGAGCAAATGAAAAAAGGAACCGTGCAACAAATGAATCACATGAACAGTTTGGTTTTGGTTTCAACAGCAGTACAGAGCTCCGGTGGAGAATAAACACCGGGTGTGTGGCTCTAACTGCACTGTGAAGGGCAGCTGATAACCTTGAAGTGTGCGTAACAAAGCGTGTGACTGCCTGCAGGTTTAAGTCAAACATGAAGCAGTGGGAAGTCCAGCTCTCTGGCTGCAGAGCTCTCAGGGTCGAGAAAGAATAGCAGGACACATGTGGCCATGTTGTTTAGTCATACATGTACAGTGGGCGGCTTCCTGCCTGGGAAACTCTCCAACTGATTCTCTCATACATTAAAAGCTAAAATTACCACACATGCTCCGTCAATATGCACATGGATACTGGAGTGTAGCATGTCCTCCGCTTTGCATCGATGTATCCTATGTTCAGTGCTGCACAGACATTTATGCTTGACTTGCAGCAACAGTTATGCACTGTAAACGTTATCTTCCTTATAATGCTTTTATTTTAAAGTGCCACCAATTTTACACATATATATCAGTTTACTTGTCATTAGGAGTACTATTCAACCTGTGAAAACAGTTGTCTAATGTCTTCTGTGTCTCTGAAGATAGCTCTCTTAAAGCTGAGAAAATAACCCTGATGATGTGTGTGATGTCATAATTACATCATCAGGGTCATCTCTGATTTGGTTTGAGACGCCACATCTCTAACAGAAAGACTGCGTTTCAAGCTTGGGGTTTAAAAGATGTGGTTTACAAGCCAGGGAGGGACTGATGAAACATGACTGAGTTGCATTGTGGGAAATGTAGGATCCAGTGGTTTTGGAGCTTAACTTATGCTTGGAACTGAAGCAGCAGTAAAAAGACACACACACACACACACACACACACACAGCTGAGCAGTACCTGTTTTAAACGTGGTCGGTTTTGGTCTTTGCTGAGGTTGATGCGGATGAAGATGAGTCTCTCGATCCAGTTGCCTCTGTACCATCTCCAGAGCTTTCTGTCTCCTCTCCTCCTCTGTTAAATGAACATCCCCACTGGTCAGTTTTGAGTCTTTATCCTTCCCCTGATTGGCTAGCTCTGCCCCGGCCGTGTCCCCGCTATTGGCCGACCCGCTTTCCTCCCTCTCGTTCCCTTCTTTTTGACCGGCTGTTTTAGTCTCAGTCTGTCTGTGATTTGTGACCTCTGTATTTTTTTGGCTGGTCACTGAGTCTTTCTGATAGGTAGTCATAGGAGGGGTGGGGTTTTGTTGTAATTTGGGCGGCTGGGTTGGGCTGCCAGGAGGAGAGGCGCTGTCTGATTGGGGACCATTGAGTCGATATTGTGTCCTCAGCTCTTGGTCCTCTGCCGCTCCGTGGTTGTACTGCTGGGGATAATTGGGCTGATGATGGTACTGATATTGCTGCTGAAGCTGTCTTTGCTGATGCTGTAACAACTGTTGCTGCCTCTGCATGTGATCTGGATGATGCACTTCCCCGCCGCCGTTTGCTACATGCGCACCGCTCTCCTCCCTGCTCCCATCATACCCGCTCCCGTGCCCGACTGGCTGTGTACTTCCCATGATGCTGTGCTCCGCCCTTGCTTCGGATGGCCCGTGCACCCCGACAATCGGCTGGTGCACCCCCAGCTGCACCTGTGAGGGCGTCTGGTGCACCCTGGGCTGCGTCCAGTGCACCAGCTGGGTGTAACTGCCCTGCTGCCACTGCCTCGCCACCGGCTCGCGCTCCTCAGCGTGGTAGTGCTGCTGGTTGTGCTTCAGGTCGTCATGGCGATGCAGGTCGGCCTTGGAGGCGTGAGTCTTTGGTGGAGCAGGGTGGACGGGCCGGGGAAGGGCCAGGGGAAGGTGGGAGGATGGGGGAGGCTGCTGTGGGGAAGGTGGGTTGGGGTTGCTCTGAATGGAGGAGTGCGTGACGGGAACAGAAGAGGAGGATGAGGAAGATGAGGGAGGTTGGCACCTGCAGCTGACGTGGTCTTCCACTGAGATGATGGCTTTATCGTAGTGGGCTTTCCTGTTTATGTACTGGATCTTTATCACCTGGAAAAGAGGCAGAACAGAAACATTAACACACAAAATCTGACACACATGACGAGTAAATCTTTAATGAAGTTTGGGGTCGGGTCCAGACACGATTCATATTCAACAGAAACTATGCAAACAGATCAGTCTGTTTTATTTCACTTAACTGAAAATACTGTGGCTTTATGCGCAATGAGGCGTGTTGCAACAAGCAGCAAATCACTCTAATTGGGTGAAGGCATTTCCATGAGAGTTGGTGGCTTCATGCCAAGACTTTAATTGTATGACTTCATGAGGAAAGAAATGCTCAACTCACATGTGTAAATTATCACTTGAAACAAGAGTATTAAAATGGAAAGCAGAGCAGATTCTGAGCCTTTGCGCTGCTTTGACCCAACAATCAAAGGCTGAAATCAGGATCACAATATGCATGGGAATTCTTTGTCTGATATTGATTGATTGATATATCACCATATGGCAACTGTATGCAAAATTACAGTACAATTCATCTGGACAGCAGAACAAAACAAATAAATATAATCATATCATCATGATGCAATTTCAGTGAAAGTCAATACACAGTAATAAATAAATATGCAGTAATTAATATAATGAATGAAGTATTGTCCAGAAGACAATAACAATAAACACATTTGCCATCTGAAAACGAGTGCAAAGAACAGCTCGTCCAGATTTAGCCTCCAAATGGAAATCTTACCAGCATTTGGTATTTGATAAAGCAAAAGCACTCATTGTCCTGAGAAATTTCCACACAAAACTTATTTTAAATCATGAAATCCTGTTTTCACGGCAGCTGTGTGCTCTGTGTACCTGCAGGTATCTGCTGGAGGTGACGGTGGGGATGCACTGCAGCAGCCTGGTGTTGCAGCAGCCCGAACATCGCTGCACCTCCACGCAGGGTGGCCACAACAGGAAGTTGGCATTGCGGCGGTCCAGCATGGACCTCGTCACCTCCATCACCTCCGTCCGAACTTTGCACGCCGCCTGCTGGGCCGGCTGCGCCTCTACTGGTAAGAGATGAGTGGGAAGAAAGAAAAGAATAAGAGGGGGATTTTTGGTAGGAATGGCATG
>JAPZEA010000001.1:25900747-25911826 GCA_029783685.1 Heniochus monoceros | reverse complement strand
AAAACCTAATAAATTAATTATTATATGCAGATCATACAACAGTCTGGGGGCAAAAATCATTACTGTTTTTATTTGTAATTAATCAATAACATCATAACAGACAGCATAAAACAACAGTCTGTACCAAATGAAAAGGCGTGGGCATCATCTTTCTAAATGTAATTATCTTCTTTCTTAATTGGTCTTTGCGATCCTTAAGAAATGCATTTTTTCCTCTCAAACTCTGCTGCAGCTCTGGAGAACCGTCAAAAAAAAGCAAAGCCCCTGCAGCTGAAACCGCCCAGCCGTCTTCTTCACATCTCCGCCTTGATTGGCTCGGACGTCGCACATGCCTGTCATCACGAAATCTCAATCCTGGCAACCCCTCCCTCATCTGCATCCAGGCACGCTGGTCCACGACTCTGTTTAAAAGCAGAGGTTTAATGAAGCTGAAACATCTGGTTTAGTTTGACACTGTGCAGCAGCATCTGGTTGTTAAATGCTCGGAGCAGAGTTGGACTGAGGTGACAGATCGGTGGGTTTTAACGCCACTGATCTGATGTGTTTTTGAGGGGACGGTTATGATTATCTGCCGGAGAAAATCTACTTGTGTGTGAAACGAGCAAACAGTTGTAGTAAAAGAGAGAGAGATTATGAGAGAGATGCACACTCACCTGCTCCGGCTCTGGCCTACTCAGCACTAATGACTGTGTGATTGGATTATCCGGGCTTTTAGCAGCACCACAGCTGCAGCTGACAGAGAAGCTAACCTGCAAAGGTCAAGCTGGGGTCAACAAGAGGTCGCAGGGTCGTGACCTTTGCGCAAGGCAAGGCTTTGGGTGGGACTGCAGGAGAGGCAGGGAATGAAAGGCAGATCTTAAGACGTGAGTGATAAGAGGAGGGTGGGGTTTTTTTTGCAGAATGGTGACAGACAGGATCCATGTTTCTGGGAATTCAGAGAGGAGGACGCTAAGAACGTCGAGAGAGGAGGGGGAGGAAGGATGGAGTGAGTTTGGAGGAGGCAGACGGGATGCGTTGTGACAGCAGAGCCTCGCAGACACTGCTGGCCTCCTGGTGACTCCACTGTACACTGGAAACACAAACAAACAGGGCCACCGCCGGCTCCATCCACTTTATCTCCCTCACACTTTCTCTCCTCTCTTTCATCGTCCGAGCCATTATGTTTTGTCCAAACACCAACACGTTTTTTTGTGCTTGCCTCAAAACAGAGTGATATCATTTTCCATGACCCCAAACTATCCTTTAACCATCTGGTCAGAGCCAGCAGGGATTTTTATAAGCGCTTAATGGGTTATTTAATATGTGGGCCACATTTACCACTTCATATTACATCACCATGTAGTCACAGATTTAAAGTGCATTCATGTTAGTGTATTTTATGATTCACGAGGAGACACATGAATATTAGAGGCTGCAGGTGATGAAATGAATGAGTCCAGCTGGCTGAGAATAGCAGCCTGTGAGTCAATTCCCTGCGGGGGATTTGTCTCTGCATTAGTTTAGACCAGAGGATGATGACCGAGTCTATTAGTGTGAGTAAATGACAATATTCTCCTGTGATTAGTTCCAGCGCACATTTACACACAAACACAGGCAGATTCGCTCACTGATCCACTGAACTGAGGGAAAATATTCACAAATTTGGAGTGGCTGCTGTTGCTGTTGATCCTCCTGCAAACTCTGCAGACTTTACAGGTTTAAGGGGACGTTCGAACCTGCAGAACTCAAACTGTATGATGGCTGAAGCCTAAAAGGAGATTAAGCATGTAGTTATGAGCACTTTATATTTGTGTCTGTGTGAAGACAAAGCTTATTGAGTTGGATCAAACATTACATGATATATATCCTTTTCGGTGATGTGCTGCTCCTCTGAGGTGTCGGACACTGCTGCACATCTTTTAATTACTATTGAATTTTGTATTTTCAAAAAATTTTTTATACACGTGATAGAGTGTTTTTTATGTTTATTGTATTTGCAACCGTTTCATTTTCCTGCTTGGAGAACTTGTTCTGGTCCCGTCTCTGTGTTTGGTGAGGCGTTTCCCTCATGCCCCACTCTGTCTGGCACAGCTTTTTTTAAAGCTCTGAGACGAGTCATTTGAGTGGCTGAGAGGATAATGATTAATCAATTTGGTGATAAAGGCCACTGTGCGTATATGAACAAAATTAGCTGGCGTGCTCAGAAAACTCAACTCTCTGCACTAGTCACTGCCATGGCATCATGTAGATAGGTCCCTGTGACTCTCTGGCTTTATCAACCAAACACACATTAGCTGAGATTTTCTCTGCTTGAGCTGAAAACTTCAGCGACAGCGTGATTTGAATCTAAAGTGTTGTAAATAAATGTAGCTTGACAGATTTACTCTCTAAAAGAAAACTTGGGAATTGTTTTCATGCTGTGTGTACCATTCTACTTTAACATAAGACAGGGCGTCATTTGAAAAACACTGTTTAAACATTTCCACGTGCTCTATTCGTGGCCTGTTTGTGTACCTGCAGGTCCACCATCCTTCAGCAACAGTTTAACCGCGTGGGCCGGGTGGAGCACGGCTCGGTGGCGCTGCCAGGGGTGATCCGCTCCGGCTCCATTGGCACAGAGTCACTCAGCATGGGCACCATGCCATCTGCTCAGCAGCAGATCACAATGGGTCAGATGCACCGTGGACACATGCCACCTCTGGTAGGAACAGCAAAATGGCTCTCAGTATGATGCTTGTGTGTTTTCCATTCACTGATAATGTCTGTTAAAGATTTGTGGGCAGATATATCATCATCTTTCGCTCTGTCACCATTTTTTCACTCCTCTTCCTGTATGTGTAGAGTTCAGCACAGCAGGCTCTGATGGGAACCATCAACACCAGTATGCAGGCTGTGCAGAAGGCCCAGATTGACCTCGGGGAGGTCGACAATCTGCCGCCACTGGGACAGGACATGGTACTGTACAGTGCACATACATGAGTCTACAAATAACATAAAACCTTCACACACTCCTACTCCTTACACATATTATGGTAATGTGACAATATCCCAGTAAATAATATGGTACTTTTGACTGTACGTAGTGTTCGATAATGGTTCTGTCTGCAGATCAACAGCCACGCTTTTCATGCAGTAATGTGGTTTGGTGTGATCTACGTCTGTGTGTCTAGGCATCCAAGGTGTGGATCCAGAACAAGATGGATGAGTCAAAGCACGAGATCCACTCCCAGGTCGACGCCATCACTGCAGGAACTGCCTCTGTTGTCAATCTCACAGCTGGTCAGTGGCACTGGCATGACTCAGCAGAAAGTGCTCTGTTTGTCTGCTACCAAGGCTTGGATTTAGCGCACTTCACTGGCAATAGCATTAATGTCACTGTCTGGTAGAGCGAGGCTACATTATGTGTTGTTGCAGAGCCTCTGTGGGATTCATTATGACCCTTTAGGGATCCTTAATAAAACCAGGGGGAGTGTGAAGACGTGTGCCCACAGTTTTACAAGTACATTTTAGGGGTGCTGGGTTTTTTTTGCAGAGTTTAAAATGATCTGGCCAGTTAGTGACCTTTACGTAGAGCCCTTCCATAAATTTGCTGCTCATTAACATAATTGTAGAGCCTGTGTAACGTCTAACAGTTCTGTCATATCCTGCCTTGGTTTGGTGAATTTTGGCTCTCTGCCAAAATCTGATTGATCTGATTGATGAATTTCTGTACTTTTTCCCGATCATTTCTCTGTGCTAAAATGGATGTTTCTGCAGTCTCTCTGAGCTTTGTTTTATTCATCATCGTGTCTGTCTGATGGCTCTTACTAATTCTGTCCTCTCTCCTCATACTCAGGCGATCCGACTGACACAGACTACACGGCGGTGGGCTGCGCCATCACCACCATTTCCTCCAACCTGACAGAAATGTCAAAGGGGGTGAAGCTGTTGGCTGCGCTGATGGAGGACGACGTCGGCGGAGGTAATGACCTGATGAGGGCTGCCCGGACACTGGCAGGGGCCGTGTCCGACCTGCTGAAGGCCGTGGAGCCAGCTTCTGGAGAGGTGAGCAAAGGAACCTCAGACCCTGAGTATAATGGCACCATGTCTTGTCAAAGCCTCATCATTGTCTTTTTTTATACAGTACTTTAGTAATGTATCTATAAGTATGACAATATCATCAGATTCTCTTCATTCTACATTGAGCCCAAACCAAGTGGAGAAGGAGAGTTAGGACACATGGACAGAGGGGACAGATTATTGAGACAAAAAATAGAGAAGAATGTGTGAAAATGAAGTCTGACTCTGGAGTTGAGCCCATACAGCAAGAAAACTTTTCACCATTTGTGTTACTTGAAATGCCAGATTCTGTTTGTGCATTCGGTCGTCTACGCAGTGTTTTTTTCTGCCATCCAAATTGACAACCTAAAAAGTTAATCAGATTTGCCACGCAGCAGCTCTGCTCTGAGACGGCGTATCATCTCTTAATAATGCAGCGTGCCTCCTGGTCCTCCAAACTCCACCTAATTATATTAACATCCTCTGTCCAGCTTCAGCTAACTGAATTGTCCTGGTTGGTCTGAATAAAGACCTCAGACTGAAGCTGGGATCAGTGTCAAGCATCTTGTGCTTTTCTGGAAACAGAACTTGCTTAAAGAAATGCTGGAAATGACACACATGCTAATGCGGTCTGCATCTGCTTGGACTGCAGAAATGTGACATTCTCGCTGAGCTCTGTTAGGAGGTTGTTGCTGTGGAAGTATCATTCAGAAGTTAATGCACTGCACAGTTTGCTGTTAATCTGC
The DNA here is from genome assembly GCA_029783685.1 of Heniochus monoceros. Lineage (NCBI taxonomy): Eukaryota > Metazoa > Chordata > Actinopteri > Chaetodontiformes > Chaetodontidae > Heniochus > Heniochus monoceros. The sequence continues at coordinate 25,907,063 of JAPZEA010000001.1, read as the reverse complement.
ATAATGCACAGACCTATCTAGCTCTGGGGCAACCTTGAGCTCGATGCACTTGTGCATTTATACAGGCAAGTTGTTGGAAAGATAAGTTGTAGCCTGCAGGAGAGTTAGATGAAGAAATCTGGGCTGGTTGTCAGAGTTAACTGTCTCTTACTGTAGCAATGTTTTATCATTTTTAGTGTTTGAATAACTCACTCAGATGGACTGATGTTTTCAATGCAGTGTGCAGCACAGTGAATCACTGTACAGTTTGGTAGAAGCCATATCTCAAGTAACACGATGATGCAGTTTGACATCCTAATGCTTTTCTGTGTGTGTGTGTGTGTGTGTGTGTGTGTGTGCACGCACAGCCCAGACAGACTGTGCTGACAGCAGCAGGCAGCATCGGCCAGGCCAGCGGGGACCTCCTGCGCCAGATCGGAGAGAGCGAGACCGACGAGCGGTTCCAGGTAACGCTGCACCCCGTCCATTCATCATTCATGTTTGTCGAGGTTATACGGAGATCAGCTTCTCTTCAGCCTGCCTGTCACACAACACACTGGGGTGTATTTCAGTATTTTACAGTAATTCCGTAATGATGAGTTGTACAGATGTGAAGCAGGTAAATTAGTTACTTTTTATTAGATTAGATTGTTGATTCTGCTCTTTAATGAGATTTCTATTAATTATACGTTTATGATGTTCAAATAAGCAAACACTGTTGCATTTCCTGTTACAAATTAAATTTGATGGCAGTTAGATGTCTAATCCTCTAACACAGAGCTGTATTGAATAATAATTTAACCTTTATCTGCTCCATGCAAACATAAATCCCGCCATAATTTCTTACTTGATGATGAGAGTGAGATAAAAATGGACAGACTGTGCAGGCATATAAATGTTACCGAGGAGATTGTTTGTGTTTCCATCTTTGCCACCTGTTGTTGCAGGACATCCTCATGAATCTGGCCAAAGCAGTTGCCAACGCTGCTGCCATGCTGGTGCTGAAGGCCAAGAACGTGGCTCAGGTTGCAGAGGACACCGTGCTCCAGAACCGGGTCATTGCTGCCGCCACCCAGTGCGCCCTGTCCACCTCCCAGCTGGTGGCATGTGCCAAGGTACAAGAACACGGTCTGAATAAACCTGTCAACAAAAACAACCCAGAGAGTGCCGAATAGTCACCACTGCTCCCAAGCATGACATACGAGACTCATTGTACTAAATGACTCACATCATATCAGTGTTTGTGTAATATGCGCTCAATTCTCCAAAAGTAAATTTGGTGGATATTATGCAAATGCTCAGAAATGATGCACTGGTGGTCTAATGTTTTCCCATTTATTATGTCAGATCTGTCTGGGTTTTGAATATTACACTCGCGGTGGTGTAAAGATATCACTTTGGAAGGTATTGTTGAAGCTATTTGGTTGAGTGCATGACAATAATTCCCCATTTGCTGTCTCATAAGTAGACCGTGCAGTGGGCTTTGGTTAATAGAGATTTTTTCCTCCGAATTTGAATAACCTGCAGTTCATCTGCAGCTAGAAAATAAGTATTTTTGGAGAGCGAATGTATCAGGATGCACCAAGGCAGCGTTGAATACCCTGTGCCCTCATCATATTTGCAGATCTTTAATTGTACAACCCACACACCTCTAATTAGCTTAAATGCCCTCCTGGCTCCCAATCTGAATAGTTGCGTTTACTAAACAAATCCTCGCCTCTTTGTAAGGCAGAGTGAGGAGAACCATCTGTAGCATCCCTTTCAGATCTTTTTTCCTCTCCTTTTTCTCTTTCTCCTGATCTCTGTGAAATGTGGTTTAGTGATGAAAAGAGAGTTAAGCAGTGCTTTTATTCCAATGTAAAGTATGTTTAGCGTTTATCTTCGAAGGAAATTAGATGGAGATTACTTTTGGCATTATTGAATTATAATAGTTTCTTTTTGTTTCTTTTTTTATTACCATTTAGATGTTGAAACTGAGGAAAAATATTTGATCTTGATTACTTTTGCACCATATGATGCCGCTGTTTCTTCTTCCAGTTGGAGATGGAATTGAATTTTCACAGGTTTTCTCTTGTTGTTGTAGGTGGTGAGTCCCACCATCAGTTCACCGGTGTGCCAGGAGCAGTTAATCGAGGCTGGAAAGCTGGTGGATCGCTCGGTGGAAAGCTGCGTCCAGGCCTGCCTCTCGGCCACAGAAGACGGCGAGCTCCTCAAACAGGTCAGCTTGATTAATACGCAGACAGACAGTGCATTTGACTCGATTGTTCCACGTATCATTTTTAGTTTCGTCTCAGAAGATAACAAGGTATAGCACAAGTTTGACCCAGAAAACCCTGATTAGCAACAAAAGAGTCGGCCAGAATACTGATTCTCCTGCTCGTTTCATTTAAACCACACCAGCCGTTTTGTTATGTAGCGTATTCAGCTCATGCACTAACACCCAACTTAAGAAGCAATGAGGATAATGAGTCCAGTGTGCTCCTCCCCGCCCCGATGGAATGAGAAGCAGGGAATAATGCAGCTTAAGAAACACGGCACTAACGCTGATGATGTGCATCTCCAGTGTTGAAGGTGAGCGCGGCAGCCAGCGTGGTGAGTCAGGCGCTGGGCGATCTCCTGCAGCATGTTCGTCAGTACACGTCAAGAGGAGAGCCCATCGGGCGCTATGACCAGGCTACAGACACCATTATGACCGTCACTGAGAGCATCTTCAGCTCCATGGGAGATGCAGGTGAGTCCAAAAGGGCTTTCCCAATCAGGCAAATGCCAAAAAATACGGAGAAAAGCTGAAATGTGTTGAGATGAAGGCACATTTGTTTGTGATTAAGTAATTATGTACGGTACTTAGGTTAAGGAACAGGTTAATTAATTGCCCTGTAAGTCAGTCATTCATTAGCAGAGAAGTACAGCCAGCTACGTTCAGTGAGGCTTCAGTGTTTATTAGCCATGTTAGCTGCACAGCTGCAGGGATGTCTGTCTTTCTAGTCTATCACTTCAGTCCAGACTGAAATATCTCATAAATTATTGGAAGGGCTGGCATGAAATGTTTGTGCAGATATTCATGGCCCGCAGAGGATGAAGCCAACTGACTTTGGTGATCCTTCGACCTTTCCTTATTGCGCCACCATGAGGTGTCAAACATCTGCACGGCTGTCTTGCTGATAATACAGTTCAAATAAAGAATAAAATGCTCTTGATGATCTAACAGAAATAAAAGCCAGAAACTAAGAAGAATGAGCTGATTGTTTGTTTGTAAGTCAGTAATTGATAATCGTGGTGGTTTTGTTTAATATCATGCAAGCCGTCCTATTCTGAAGTTGATTTGGTCATACTGGTTGGAGTTAAGTACATGTTGCAGATTTTTTGACGAAGCCTGCCAGACCTGAGGAAGGTTCAACCTGAATCTGCCGGATAATATTTTGGCTCCTTTCATGCTTTGAAATTCAGTCTAAAATGTAGCCAAAGCTGGCCTGCCTTAGTCAAACATCGTGTTTTGAAAAAGTAATGGAAAAGCACATGAACTCTATCCAACCCAAGCTTTAAAACTTGCTTTCCGCAGCTCTAAAGTTAGTGAGTCGATGCTGGGTATTATTCTCCATCCCGTCTGCTCCTCAGAGAGAGTGGCATGATGGTGGGTTTGAATGGACCGCTGTCAGCCCCGCTGAAGCCACAGAGAAAAAGCTGACAGTGATGTTCACGAGCCTGACAGCAGAGAAAGGCAGATGGAAAGAGATGCACAGCGAATATCCCGACCCAGCGGTCAGCTTAGCTGGATTGATCGGCTTGATAGACAAGTAGAACTGCTGTTTTGCTGCCTGAATACATGAAGCCAGTTGGAGAGTATCGCCTTTGAACTGGTGTCAGATGTGCCGTTCAGGTACAAATATGAAATGTGATGAATCCGTCTGTAGTGCAGTGTTGGCAGATCAGCTGATACATTCACATGAATTATAGAGGCTTGCCGCCAAACAGTGTTTGTGGTGTGCCAGGTCTGCTTTGACAGAGAGAAGATAGACACCGATCCCTTTCTTGTCCCTTTTGTCTCATCTCATTAGTCTGATAAACAGCGAATATTTTCAGAGAGAGTCAGAAACACCAGGGCTGGCGGAATAGCTGCATCCAACTGTTTCTTCACTTCACAAGTGTGCTTACATTATACACATCTGATCAGGAAGACAGGTGCAAATGGGCGAGAAATTCAGCCACACCGAGCTGATGGAGAGACGTGTTTCTTTTATCTCTCGTTTTCTCCCACCAGCTGCTTTTTACATTCAACATCAATCAGCCACAAGACGAGTCAACTCACTATGATTTTAACAAGTCAACTTTGAATTTCTCCTCCGGATACAAAATTAAATGGAATAAAATTAAAAATCAAAGCAGTTTATTGAAATATTTATCTGCTCCACTAAGGTTTGCCAGCGTTGCATCATTATTTCTAACTCGTACAGGAGAAAGCAGTAGTTTGACTATTATTGCAACAAAGAAACAAAGATGGGTTTATTTCTCTTTTGTCCGTATTGTTCATGGCTTTAACCTCAGGAGGGTTTCCAGCAAAAGCCTGGAATTACACAAGTCAAAGGACCAGTGTGCAGGATTTAGGGGATCTACTGGCAGAAATTTAATAGAATATTCATAGTTATGTTTACATTAGTCACCTGAAAATGAGAATCGTTGTGTTTTCATTACCTTAGAATGAGCCCTTATACTAACAGATGTGAGGGGGCATCTAATTGGTTGCAATCAGCAACCTCACTGCTAGACGCCACTGAATCCTCCACACTGGTCCTTCATCATTAATCCACTACTCTTTCCTTCCCCCGTCACCTCCACACTGCCTCTGTCCTCTCTAGTCTCGCTCTAATCAGCTGTGTCTCCTCTCAGGGGAGATGGTCAGTCAGGCCAGGGTGCTGGCTCAGGCCACCTCAGACCTGGTGAATGCCATGAGGTCGGACGCTGAGGCTGAGGTGGACGTGGACAACTCTAAGAAGTTGCTGGCAGCTGCTAAACTGCTGGCTGATGCCACGGCGAGGATGGTGGAGGCAGCAAAGGTGAGCGGCGTGTGAGACATCAAGGACGTAAAATGTATTGTGTTTATTTTCTTCCGACAGTTTGCACTTATACGTTAACTGCTGTCAACAAAAAGTGGTGAGTTTACTGAACCGAGGGGCTGGTAAGAAATGATCTTTATTCCATGCATGATTCACACAATCCAAAAATAATCCTGAAAAGTTTAGTTTTAATCACAGTAGTGGCATTTCTTGAGACCAGATGGAAATGTACAGTGCTGGCTTTTATTCTCTTGTGCACACTGGGCGACCTTTTCAGTGACAGCAGAGGGGAAAGAAGCTGAGCTAAACACCCCAAGAAGTGTGTGTGTGTGTGTGTGTGTGTGGGTGTGTGTGTGTGTGGGGGGAGAAGCTGTGTCCAGAGTGCAGTGGGTCTGCGGGTCTGCAGTGATGTTTCCTGACTGTGGACATATATAAGTCATGAATGGAGGGCAGGTTGGCTGTAGTAGTCCTGTCTGTCCACGTCGTCTGTCTCCGTCCTGTTTGGTGGCAGACCCAAACCAGTGAACAGAGAACAGACTGGGTGATTGCAGCGTAGAAGCGGATCAGCAGCTCCTGGGAGATTGTGGACACCTGAAGGTTTCCACAGTAGACGCAGTGTTGTTGAGTATGTGATGAGGGGAAGTGTTGGGGGACTTCTCCTGACGTCCACTCTCATCTCCACAGTGTTGAGTATGTTCAGCTCCAGGTTGTTCTGACCGTACCAGAGGACCAGATATTCAGCTTCCCCTCTATATGCAGACTCATCACCGTCACAGATGAGGCTGGATGAGACGGGTGTCCTGAGGTTCTGTCGTTGGTGTAGTTTGATTGAACGTGTGTGAATGTGTTTTCTTTTGTGTATTTTATTTTACAGTAAATTTATTTGAGAGGCAACAAATAAACAACCTGAAGCTGGAAGACTCTGTCTCTCTTTCATAGATCTGTTCATCCATCTGCCAAACTAAACACCAGCGTTCAGACTACAAGCCACTGACGTACCATAGTCTGCTAGGCTTTAATATACCATTGATAAGCTAGCAGTTAGCTTTACCTGTCTTACCTGTCTGGTTGGGAGTGTACCGGTTTCTTTAGACTAATTTAGCCCAGCTCGTAGCTAGCTAGCTAATGAAGTCTAATCTAACAGTCATGCAGTAAATCCTCCATCATGAAGGTCACAGTGTACCTGCAGTGGGCGTGACTAACCTGTTTGACTTTGCTGAGCTCCTCATCAATCTGATGGTGAACTCTCTGAGACTCGACCAGCTGCTCCTGAACAAGAGTCAGCA
>JAPZEA010000001.1:25469186-25485880 GCA_029783685.1 Heniochus monoceros | reverse complement strand
ACAGTCATGTAATTATTTTTTCAAACATTAATGAATAATTGACTATAGTTATGAAGTAAATTGCCCGGTGCTGGTTGCATGACCTTTCTTATGGATTGTGGGTTCAGATGTGGCTTCCTTAATTAGATATATTAAACACTGCCTTGAATAAATGAATGAGTTTCAGTGAGTGAGGTGTTCATTGTTTGCTTATTGTTGTTGTTTGTTGACGATAAAGTTAGCAAACAAACCAATATAAAAATCAATGTTTATGACTTCAAAATCATTGGATTTTCACGTTTGTAGTGTGTGTTTTAATCTGACCATGAAACAAACTTACCCTGCCTGACAAATGTCTGACTGGTGTCCAGCAGCACTTCACAACCCTCCACAATCATCCTCTCGATAGCCAGGTTCTTCCTGATGTTCTCCGTCTCACTCACTTCATCATGCATGATTCTGAAAGGACGAGTATGAATTCAAGTGTTTCAGGTTAAATTCATTGCTAATAGAGTATAAATACGCAAAATCACAGTATGAATCTAATAGATTTCCCTGTATCTATTATATTCATACACGCTAATGCTTTTGATCTAATCTCTCTAATCTCTAATCTGTTTAAAGGACTCATAAACAAAAATAAATAAATAAATGATGATTTAGTTACACAACACAAACATACAATTTACTGACCTAAGGAGTTAGCTTACAAAGGTACTATAAACCAGGACGGGTGCACCCCAAAAACCTCAATAAGTATTTCCCATTAGAAGAATATTGAAGTGTCTCTAACCGCATGTTTAAAGTCAGCTCTCTCCACCATTCAGACAGACACTACGATGCTATAAAAACTAAAAACAAGGCAAAAATTCTTTAAATCCCTCAAAGCTCTAGATCCATGTTTCTTTGAGTTGTAACATACAGCATACTGTAATGCGATGTACAGTGTAATCATTTTGCTTGATTTACTGAAAGATCTACCTGGAAAGTTCCTCCAGCTTTGACTTGGCGTAGTCCAAACTGTTTCTCTCCACATGCTCATGGGGGGTGTGAGCCAGCAGCTCATGCAACGTCAGGATGTAACGAGGGATCTGAGAGAGAAACAGCAAGAGGTTTGAACCACTTACTGGAGTGATGATCTTTTTGTGTTAAAACACATGCATACACTTCAAATTCAGAAAGGTCAAGAGGTGTTTACAAAGCAGTGTCAAGCATCGTGACTCTAATGGCCTTGGACTGGTAATCAGTTGGTCATGACGCCTGTCCAGGGTTTGCCCGAAAAGCATAAAGATCTGCCTGGAAATTAATAAAATGTGCTGCTTTAACTATGACCACAACTATGACTATAGCTTTTGTTCTCTTTCACTTGAAAACATAACATTTCAATAAATATTCCATGAAGCACTATATTTCCTTTATGACCATAACATCCACTTCTATGTCTTCACTTCAAGCGTGAGCCTCGGCGTGTCTGTTCTGCCGCTGAAGTAGCTTTGAAAACTTCAGTCAGACAATTGAACACAGATTATTGTGTTAAAGTGCTACCGCTGTTGGCACATCGTCTCATGAGTGAAGTTTAAGAAACACAGGACAAGTTGTTCATCCCAACACATAATTGCTAAGGTGACATCTCCCAATGGGCCAATTAAAAAATACAAAATATTAATTTCAATTCAAACATTTTTCCAGTGGCCATAACTGCTGCATTACTGATCTGATTATGATGAACTGTGATGATATGGTGCTTAAATGTTGCACCTGCTGCTCAATAAATAAATACAAATGAATTGGCCTCATGAGGTGATAACGAGTTATGAGACATTTTGGCACTGTGCACGATTTCCATCAGATCTGCAGGAACTTACATGAATATTGTTGTTTACCCACATGTAAACCAAGTTGGGTTAATTCAGGTCAGTACTTCAGCAAAGTTCATACAATACTGCACATGAATATATTTTACCACAGTGTTGTCGGAGTACTAGAACCTGGAGTATTTCATCAAATAGATACTTTGGAAAAAAAACATGGAAGGAAATAAGGGAACACGTTGAAAAATGTACTTTACAGACTTAACAAATGCCACAGAATAATTTACGAAACTGTGTGTGGATTGTGTAATGGTACTGTAGTCATCCACCCTGGAATCTTACCTGAAACATGGGGTAAGTGAGGAAGGTCTCCAGCGTCCTCTCCTCACAGTCGGGCTTGGCCTCGTACTGTTTGAGCAGCTTGTCGAAGTCTCGGTTCTGTTTGCAGTGGGCCAGGATCTGCAGGCTATACTGGTGGTTCCTCACAAACTCCTGGTAGATGTTCAGCATGGGCAGCAAGATGTCGAACAGGTCAGCTGTGAAGAGAAGCAGACATTCAGACAGTATATTTCCTCTGTGTTAATTGTAAAATATGAAATCTAATAAAGATAATACACAAAGACATAAACAACCAATGAGCATGAGCTAAAAACACAGGCTAGTTTCAGTCTGTTTGTGTTTGTAAAACTTTCTGCAATCATCTGAATTCAGACAGTGAACATTTGTGTTTGTACAGATCTGAATTCATCCTGATCTGTGTTGTCATTAAATCTTAATTTGAAAAATGAAACAGGTTGTGCTTATATTAAGCGCAAAATTGTTCTGACTCATAACTGCTGACCGTGTGAATTAGGTGAAGTAAAGGGACATTGTTTCTGGAAAATGATTTGCTTGGTGGCAACAGTCTCACTGGTAGATATCTGAAAAACCCGCAATATCTGTAATTTTGTAGTGTTTTTTACAGCATGTAAACTTAAATCCCAACAAAAACATCTCTGTCTCGTCTCTGTCTCTCTTACCCAGCACCAGCGTTGGCCAGCTGGCTATCCTGGCCTTCAGGCCCTGGTAGAAGATCTGATGGAGGAACATGATGGTCTCACTGACAAAACAAATAAGCAAAATTGTGGTCATGAGCTATTGTTTCTCCCTCTGTTGTTCACAAGTGTTGGCAGCTCCCACTGTGCCGAGTCACACCACCATCACAACCAGTCTCACCACCAGCCACCTGTTAAGGAAGATGCTGCTGACATCATCGTGCGTGATGGGCGGCTTCTTGGAGCTGGCGGCCATGCGGAGCGGCCGCAGGAAGTTGTTGACCAGGATGTGGAGTTGCTGGACGTATTCGGCCTCGGCCTCCAGCATGCTGAACACCACCTGGTTCCTCTTCCTCATGCTTTCAGCGTGGGGTGAACGGATGTAGTCCTGGATGATGGTTTTCCACTTCCTGCGGCAAATCCAGCCTCGCAGGAAACTCTGGACCTGTGATGACAGGGGTAGCATACAACAATTAACATACCTAGAAGAAGAAAAAATTTGGAGCTGCCTAATTTTCACTGGAGACCCATGATATTTTAATGTAATGATCTTATCTTGTTACATTAAAACAGTATTTCTTTTAAAATGAGGTCTGGAAAGGTAAATTCCAATAGCGTTACATAACTTTTTAGTATTTTGTTAACTATTTCAGACAATTGCCATTGTTTTACATGAAGCGTTATTAGAGAGTGACAAACTGTCGCTGTCACACAATGTCACTTACTGTGGACCAAAGCAAAAGCCACAGATGTAAACCTTCCTGGTAGTAAGTGTAAAGATTTCAAACTTCCCACGGTGAAAAAATGCACCTTTGGTCAAGTCAGACTCAGATCTGTATCGTGAAGCTAATGTTTTTCACCGGTATGAAGACATATTAAATCTTGTTCTGGTTTGAGGCATCACAATGTTAGCAACGAAAGAACTGTAACTTCGTACCAAGACCTGCTTCTTTTTTTTTTAACACTTAGGCGAAGCAGAACAAGCTGTAAACACAACACTGACACATTATTACCTCAGTTATAAAGCTGCCATAGATAATGTGCTTGCCAACAATAGGCTGTTTTCTGTTTACTTGACAAATGGAAGTCCAATATTCACTCTCCGTTTTGGTCTCCACCTGCCTCCTCCCTCTTTAGCTGCTAAACGTTCCACCATCTGGTTGCTAACTCTGTGTAGAGAGCCAAACAGACATCGTGGGCCAGAAAACACTGAGCTGACAGACCTTAAACACTGTGCAGAGTTGAGGGTAACTGCAGAATCGGGTGATAATTATCTGTTGGTTCGTCACCACAGCTTTCGCAGCTTTAAAGAATCTGGTTTCCAAAACTTCCCAAACTCTCCAGCTTTATGAAGCAGGCAGCTGCCTCAGCAGAGCTGATGACAGAACTAAGCAGGTGGTCGTGGTGGACGAGGAGCTCCCTGCTATTAATGCGAGCGTGAGCATCGTTGAAAAAAATGAAGGTTAAAAAGAAAGCCTGCAGGTGCCCAGAGATGATGAAGTGTTGAACAACCATACGTATCCCTGCTGGAACAGGTCAAATTTTGCCTAAACCCTCCTTTCTTTCCCCTCTCCCACTCGGTCCTCTTTTTTGCATTACTTTAGTTTTTCTTGATAAAGAAAAGTGCACAATGAGTCCAGCTAAAACTCCACAGCACCAAAGCATTCAGATCTCACCTTTTTGATCTTCTTGATCTCGGTGTCATCCTCACTGGGAGGTACCTCTGGATTTGACTGGATCTTCTCATTGTCCTTGAGCAGTCCAGCGATCTGAAATTCAACACAAATCAAACATTGCATTGGCTGAGTGGGCGAAGTTGAGTATACTTCATACTGTATGTAGCTAAGATCTTACTCGTGGTTGTGGTCAAGTCATATTCTCTCACTCCGTTCTGTGTATTTATTATGATTATGAATGATTTATTCAATGCTTTTTCATTCATTTTTTTGTTCAGCTCTGTTACCGTCCATTAGCTGGTTTCAAAGACTTCATATGAGAAGTAACTGTGCCAGCTGCGTCAAAATGTGTCCTATTTTATTTTATTCCATCCTTTTTCATTTACCCCCATTAGAGTGACAAAGTGTATGAAAAAGAATAGATGGCTTTTAATAAAGGACTGAAATTGAACAAAACAACCCAAAAACCATTACCATGACACGTTTTAGCCGTGAAAAGTGCGACAGTTGATTATCATTTTCTGGTGCAGACTGCAGTATCACGTACAATAGAAGCTGATTCATGCATATTGAAACATTCAGTTGAATTGGAGCTAACCATTAGCACATTAAAGAGAGATGCATTTGATCTAGTTTTGCTGAATAATTAGGAAACAAAACACTCAACAGTATTGCAGAGTCTCTAACGAGGACATCCCAGGGGCACGGTAAGCTACGATGCTTGACATGAACTCACAACATTGTGGTTTTTAATCTGGGTCCTGACCTTTGTGCTATGGCCCCTTTCTGTCTTTATCCTCTGCTTTCACTTCCTTATTTTCTCTCACTGTGTACCATGCAGTTGGACAAAACACACACATACACAGGTATTACTAGCATGAAATTACGAGGCAAGTTACCTCTGATTTTAGCCGCTCTATCTCGATTTCCCCATCCTCTATCTGTTGTCGAAGTTGCTTGGCAACCGTTTTCTCCGTCTCCACTATTTGGAGTAGATGGAGATACTTCTGCATGAGGGTCTCATGCTCTGTAGCCAGGTTCCTGTAACTATACACACACACGCACAGACATTGTAAGAACCTCATTAACGCATGTTTCATGGGCTCTCCATAGATTTATCAAAGCAAAAGCAGACCTCTGATCAGTATGTGTTTCAACCACAAACCTTACATCCGCACAGAGCGTCGACACTTACGCAACCAATTCTTCAAATACTTGCAGGCTTAGCAAACCATGTGTAAAGGCTGCCTCTGCATGAGCAGTAATTCTGTACATTACACAGTTCAACAAAGGGCTTTAGTCTAATTTGATTCAACAACAGCTTGTTAAACTGGAAATGTGCCGAAATAAAGAAGTAGCAAAAAAGAAAATCAAAGCATTATATATGGCATCCAGACACCAGAAACCTCTAAAAAAAGCATGATGATGATATGTAAATACAGATTTTCATTGCCCTGCTGTGTACTACATGCTTACAGGCCAACTTACTCCTGTACAGTAAGTGCTGCTGCCTCGACTGAGCACTAATCAATGTAATCTTCAATGAGTCCAATCAATTGACCTTTTGCCATACAAATGCACACTGCTGACATTTAGAGTGTTTGTATTGCTTGGCTTTCATGACCCTCTTTTGTCTCTGAATCTTAAAGGGGAATTTTGCTCATTATGCATCCCAGGACTCCATGTTCAAGTCTAATAATGATACATTTTGTTTAATCATTTATTTATTATATTCTTCTAAACTATAATAATGATAATAGACATCCACACAACAGTCCAGTGGAGGGAGTCATGAAAGAGTCAGGACTCTGTCTTTCAGGGCTTTCACACCAAAAGGGCAAGTTCGACATTAAACAGAGCTAGGCCATTATTTCCAATGGAGAGAGCATCTGCACTCTCTCTGGAAGCTGCACAGGCCACAGTTGCTCACACTACGTTCACTCTCCATTAGGTTGTGTGGGAAAGGTTCAATCAAGTTCAACCTTGACCCCACAGGCACTGACCTCTACATCGTGCATCAAATGGGATTCTGACAATGACGGGACGTGGACGTTATAGTAGTGATGATGTTGCAGTAGAGCAGAATGGTGAAAAGTTCATTTTGTACATCTCTGGATTTACACACTCCTGTAACTCTATTCTCCAATCCTGTGATCTGAACCCTGGCAGAATATACCAGAGAGGAAAGGGATACCTGATTATCAAATTAATGTTGTGATTGTGTTGTAGTCTTTAGCATCCTTATCAACTGTTTTGGGCTGTTCTTAATATTGAGTGAAACAGACTTAAACAGACTTTTGAAGCTAACACAAATGTTTTATTCGCAGCAGTGGGGTTCTGCCCAACACAGTAGGAAATATCTTGATGAATATCTGATAAACGGCCATGAAACATTTCTGGTTTCAAGAGGTTGAATCGGAGTTATTTTGATGTCTCTTTTCGATTAGGGTTTATGACCAAATACCTCAGATGCACTTTATTCAGTGCCTCTTGCTAACATGTACTTAGCATGCTAACATGCTAAAACGCATACTGTGACCATGGTAAACATTACACCTAAACATTAGCATGTTAACATAGTCATGGTGAGCATGTTAGCAGACTGATGTTAGCATTTAGCTCAAAGAACCCCTATACCTAAGCACAGCGCCACATTTGATTCCTGTTAGGACAAAATCGATTGTATGTAAGTAAGTAATTTCAATTGAAATCACATTGAGTCAGTCGATCAATCACATTAAGTCATCACAAATACCAAATGCCAAGATGTTTTTTCACTGAATTAAAACTTTTCTAACTAAAAGAAATGAAAATCATCTTGTGCTGTAGCCTACATGTCACAGACAGACAGCTTGTTGTAAATGGTTTTGAAGAATTGAAGAATAAAGGCGACATGAGAATCTAACCAGACCCAAGCGACATTTGCAGGTACGTTTACCTGCTGTTTAATGTGTTGCAGCTGAGCAGCTAATTAGCTAGCTAGCCTGCAAACTGACATTAGCAGCACATTTGTCCTCAGTCTGTGGCTCTTGTGTTGTGTGGCAGGCTGCTATCTGGCTTGGTGTGAACGTCTGGCAGCAGGATTTGATTGGCCGTGTCAAAATAAGGTCTCCACCTGTTTAGACGGTATTCATTTGAATTCATGCAAAACTAGGGCACGCTATTACAAAACCAAAAAATACAAAATATAAATGTATTTCTTTTGGTTTCTGATTTTTGTGTCAAAGAAAAGCAGTGGACAAGTGATTCACAGAGCAGGCATGTAGCTGTAGCAAACAAAAAAAAGGCAATCAAATATCAGTTGGGCTTCAGTTTTGGTGATTTTAATGCCTTCTCATAAGCTGAAGAATTACATGTTAATCCATCGGTTGGCTCCAGGCTCCAGAAACCCTTTAAGTTTCCTTTTCTTAGTCCCTGAAAAACTGACATTGCAGGGAAGGTTTTCAAATGAAAACATTACATTATTTTTTAAAACTGTTTCGTTTTAAGGTGAGGTAAGTTACGGCTAGAGTCGTGCTTATCTTTCACTGATTGATTAATGTGATTGATACTACCTCAGGTCACAAACACACACAATCTTCCTCCTCAGATGATCCTCAGCTGAGTGTGTGTATGTATGTGAGAGGTCATGAGTGAGACGTACCTGGCCTGTGTGATGGCAGCCACCCACTCATCACAGTCCTTGACATCCTCTGTACGCAGCTCCAGAGCCTTCTGGTTGTCATGATTGAACGTGACAGTGAAGTAATACTGGAAAACGACATCATACAAAGAGTTAAATATTTGTTCAGCATGCAATGAGACAATGAGAATCGGGTATTAAAGAGATTCAAATTGAAAGATGTCGAATGTGTCCTTGATGGGCTGCAGGAAAACCTATCAAAGGGAAAACCTCACATGATTCGTCATCATTGAGCAGCTTTTTCTAAAACCTATATTTTGCTTAAAGTTGTATGCACACACACACATGAATGTCCGAGTGAATGAATGAGTGGGAGACAGAGATCCTGAGGGAAAGGTCTTGAGCGATTCATTGCAAAGCCTCTGTGCATTCTGTCTGTAACCTGGCAACTCACCTCTGAATTGGTGGAAGCCTCTCGACTGACGCCATCTTTTGTTTAGTTTTGTTTTGCTTTGTCACGATGATTTGGCTGCATTTTAGTGACAAAAGCCACTCTGGGTCCTCACCCCTTTTTGCTCCCTCACCAATCATCTCCAGTGACCATAAAGACTCGGTTATGGCAATTATGGTAAATGCATGCGGAATTGTTTTCTAATAGGCTTATCAGATAAAAATCCTCAAATCAACAAAGTGGTGGTCATTGCAATAATAGAGCAGACAGCCTACTTGTGGTAGAAACACATCAAATTATATAACACTGATGCATTGTAAATAGACCCCCACAAATCCAATATATTGGATTTTTTTATCCCTCCCAAATGCCAAGAGCAAATCATTTGTGAAAAGGAGTAATGTTCCATATTTCCTGATGAGCAGCAGAATGGGCCTTTGTCAATAATGTGCTTCCCATCTCCCGCTTCCTGCGAGCTGGTGTGTCAAGCCTTTTAGGCTTCTATATTTAGCTCCACGTCACTACTTTTTTTGCCACAGAGACATAATCTCTCGGTAAGTGAGACACCGTAGCCCGTAGTAAATCCTTGTTTAAAATCTGTGAACAAAAAATATTGAATTTCATCTGGAGTAGAGAAAAGGAGAAAGATTAAACACACATACTTACGTTATGATGATGATATAGATGGCTTCCAATTACTAAACTTCAGAGCAATTTTATCTCTAAATGCCTCTTTGATCCATTTTTTAATACAGATACCTTTTCAAGTAGACTTTATAAAGCCCAGCATTATTCATTGTGTTGGTTTATTTTTTTTTACTTTTTTGCTATTACGCACTCTACATGTTCCTATAAACAACTATACAACTGATGTCCTGTTTGGGGTCATGGAGACCTCTTTAACCTTACTCACCTTCATACTCAACTTTTTATCATTTCAGGAGAATTGCTTATTATGAGCTTTTGACATGTTTGAGAGTTTGCTACAGAAAATTAAGTGTTACTTCTGTTCAGACTGCAGGTGTAAAACACAGTTAAATACAACAGATTTTTATATGCTCTACATGGGTGATTAGTGCTGGCAGTACTTCTGTCTCAGCACTACCCTCCAAAATCCACAAACAAAGGGCCCGATTTCTGTTATTGGATGAAGAGTTTGTTCTTCAGAGGTGCAGGTCTAATTCTAAAAAATAAGCTATGTCTGACTAGGATAACATAATGTACATGTCTTTCTCTGTGAATGATATTTTTGAATGAACCATATAACACATAAAACATGATTTTAAACAATGCTTTATGGTAATTTCTGTATTTTGTCTTCATTAAACGTGCAAATCCAGTTTGAACTAAAAGGAAATGTTATCACCTCAATACTTTTCTACTTATGAGGTTAAATAGTAATGTTATTACACATACAGTGGTGGGGTAAGTAAACCCAACAACAAGAAAACACAGAGGTAAAGCACATAATGTCTGTTCATTGCATATTTCGAACCACCTGAAGGAAACTGAAAGTGTAACTGGTTTAATTGAGATTAAACTCATCAAACAAGAAAAATGCATTAACAGACACTCTACACATTACAGAACAATTGGAAATATATTTGGTATTGATACTCCATAGTGCTAAAGATATAATATAGCACTATTGATGCATGGACAGAGCCTTTCAGTCCTTTCGTGCCTCGTTTCTGGTCACAGATATTGTTGATTACATTAAACTGGCCACAGTCATGCTGCTTATATAAAACTGTTTACTGTATCATCAGCACTTTAAGGTTATACTAGAAATTCACAGACTGTAGATTTAGAGAAAACTGAGTTCCTAAAATTGTAAATGTGGTCATATAAATGAAACAGTGAAAATAAAAACAAGCATTTCCACTTCACCCCCCTCCCCAACAACACCACCAGCCCACCTCTTTTGCCCTACTACCCTATATTTAGTTGTTTTGCCAATGCCTCCTGCATGGCTTTTTCTTTGCTTTGGGCTGAGAAAAAATGCTGCAATTCTCCTTAAATTATTGTTGAGCATAAGTGCAAAATAGTAAGCATTGAAATAATTGTACATGCAGGTGTGACACCAAAAGTTAGAGCTGCAGGACACACCCGAACCACGCTGTCGTGTCACACACTTCACTTGAAGTTACAAATGGCCCTATCAGATGACAATGTTTAAAGGAGGATTTTTTTCCCTCAAAGGTACATCAAAGAATGAGATGTGCGACTCAGCAACGTCGAGCATGAAACAAATATGATTTCAAAGAAACATAATCAATGCCAGCAGTGTTAGGATGACAACCAAACAGTGGAATCTATGCAGATTTGAGGAACATTTCCACTGCTTGCGGGCTGAATACAGTACATGACCTGGAATGAATGTCCTCTCAATCGGCCAATCAATTGGTAATGCTGGGGGTGATGGTGGGTAAACTAATCCCTTGGGTGGCTCGAGGGAAATCTGGATTATATTGCATTCCCACTCAGCAACGGCTGTTTCTGCTGGAAGCCAGAGCAGACTAATCAAACAACATTACAGCAGGAGATCGATGGACAGACAAATTGATGTATTGTTCCCCATCCCAGCCTATTTGATTCAAAATTTGATTAAATGCTCATTCATACCTTCGCATCACTTTAGCTCGTACCAAAACGCTTAAATGAAGTCGTCAGATATATAAGATATTGTATGTCTGCCCATGTGACTGTGCCTGCCTCGTGCTTTTCTTATTGTTGCATAAAAATATTAACACAAGCGGGAAAAATACCCTCTATGCAGTGCAAAAACACACCAGCTGTGCTGAACAACTGTATCAGAACGCTGTATGCTGTATATTATCTGAGCAAAGCAAGGGGCAATCTGCAATACTGATATGGAATCAGTCCCACAGAGGTTCAAAGTTGGGCGTCTTCAGCGCTGATTCACAGCTGACTCTATCTGCTTTGATATAGACAGTACATATCCATAACTATGGTGGGTTTCAGAAAAAAAAGGGAAAACATGAGAGTGATATTCTTTCAAAACAGAGAATTTACTGAAGATAATAATGTACACTGACACAGTATCTGCACTGAAATGAAGTCGATATCTGCACACTGTGGGTTAAAGTGTGTGTGTGTGTGTATGCGTGAAGGGTTTGTGGGGTGGGGTATAATGCATATAACCTGGCTATGTAGTCTAGTGCCCACTATCAGTTGAGAGGAGCTGCATACATTTCTTTCACAAATAATCTAATCTTTTTAATTTGAGAGATAAGGCAGAATTGACTGTAATTATGTGCAGCTGGGTCTGTGAGGAATTCATAAAAAAAAATGAGGCTAAGCCCATCTGCTGACTGGGAAAGTGGGGGAGGCAGCGACATCGGAGGGAGGGAGGGAGAGAGAGAATGAAAGGAAGAGACTCTAAAATCATTAAATCAGCCACTATCTCCTCTCCTCTGTCACTCAGAGAGAAAAAAGAGGCACTAATGAAATATTAATGCCTTCCTTATTTTGAGATTTACATTAATCTTTCCTCTCTCTTTCTGTCTGTCTCTCTCTTCCCCTATCCTCCACGTCTCTGTATTTGAAAGCTGTGCTCGGAATGACTTGAATATATATTTCTAATGAGACGCCCGTGCTGCAGAATGTCTCATTTTTCTACCTGTTTTGCAATCCAAAGTTGCATATATTGCACAGCAAATATGGCAGTGCTTACAGGAGGAGGGAATGAGACATGGGGGAGGCAGCGGGAGTTGGGTGGGAGGGGGGGGGGGCTGGTGGCGGCGCTTGATCTGAAAGTGAAAAGACAGAGAGAATGAGAATGAAAGCAAGAACAAGAGAGTGAATGAGAGAGCGAGAGGTAGCGACGGCGGCGGCAGTAGCAGCAGCAGAGAAGCAGGCAGGAATGTGGCCGTTTCCTCTGGCCTCGTCCCATTTGGCAGAGGTTCGAATGAGAGGGCAAAACAAAGCAAAACAAAACAAAAAAAAGAAGCCGGGGTGTGGATGCTCCCAGGAGGCGGGGAGGGAATTAGGAGTGTGTCAGGTAAACTAGCCGCAGTTTTCTCAATGTCCGCCCCCACTGAGACCTGAAGCAAAAGCAAACCTGACACCACTGACGCTACCGGCTCTCTCTCACACACACACAGGCTTTAAGTATGAGGGTGTTAGAATTACCTCAGTTGTGCTTACACACACACACACACACACACACACACACACACACACACACACACACACACACACAAGCAAGGCTAAATATGAAACCTGATGTCAGCCCCTGCAAAACTGCTATGTATGCTTTTGACTTTGGAATAGGCTCAGGAATTGGAAAGTGTGAGGCCCCCTGATACCGATCAAAACTGTTTTACCTTGACGACTTTGGTATGAACCTTCCACTTACATGCAGCGTACGAGAAAAAGTGGAAACACTGAAACAGCTGCAATTTTACCGCTGCACTGTGAAACAACATAAGTGCAGATAAGTATGGGTGGTATGGAACATTGACTCTGGAAGTGAGCATTTCTCTGCAGCATGCTGCCGACTGCTATATCATCAGTGCTTCATCATTCCCAGAGCGAGACTTTTCTGGCAGAACTGAGCATTCCCATGCTGTCCTACACAATGCAGTAATTTCCCTGTAGTGTTCCCATTGTAGCTACACACATATACCGCGCAGACGTGTGAGTTTTCCCCTCCGGCGACCGGAGCAGGAGTGTGGCACACTCTGTGTACTGGTGTGGCAGCCGAATGCCATGCACACCACGGCGAATGGCAACCTGCAAGCTGATACTGCTGCTGCTGCTGCACTGTCTGATGCTGTCTGTGCCTGCAGGGGTGTGTGTGTGTGTGTGTGTGTGTGTGCGGATGAGTGTGCATGTGTGTGTCTGAGTGGTGCAATGGAGGTGATGGTTGGAGGGGGGAGGGCATGTAGGTGCCTAGTGTGTGTATGTGTCAAGAAAAAAAGGTGATACTATGCGGTGCCAATCACAATGATAGACACTCTTCATCTTCCACAGAGACCGAGGACAACAAAGAGCTGAGTTAATAGGCAGACATGGCTCAGAGGACACTAAAGACCGCCTTCTAACCCTGACATCCACAAGTAGACACACACATATTATTAGGACAAGATAATTGGCTCATTTTACTCCATATTACTCCTCACTGAAGGGGCCTGTTTTGCGAATACATAACCAGGAAGAGACGTGAGAAATATTCAAAAAACGAATAAATAGAAAATCAGTCAAACATAACTGATTACGAATCGGATACAGACGAAAAAACACCAAACAAAACAAAATGCTGAACGGGCGCATAGCGAATGAGCTTATGTGAGCAAGACGTCTCAAAATGACACCAAAGTGCAAAGTTAAAGTAAGTTGCATAGGGCTGAACAAGTGATGGAAATATTCTCAAAATATGGCCAAATGCAATAGCCAAAAAATCGCATAAACATAAAATGCATCACAGCATATCATATTAAATGAAGCATGCTCTCCAGACGTAAGGGAACTTGCTTGATTGGTACAGACCCCCAGCAAACTCACAGCATCATCATCGTCTTTAGATTTTTTTTTCCAGCAAAAATCAAATCTAATCCCACGAAAAACATGACACCTATCGCTGTTGCAATATCTGTCAAAATATAACTTTTTATTTCATATTTTTTAGCCCTAACGACAAAATGTCATTACCCTCCAGAGCAACACACACAAGTATTTTCTGATAGGCACTGACAAATGAAGTCATCCTGTCAACTGGGGGGGACACCAGTGCCATCCAAAGCCATTATGAATCATTGTTACAAAAATAAACGCATTGTCAGATTGAATCATTTCGGTTAAGGTTTGGGTAGGTTGTGGCACAAAAATTTGCTTCGTGTTTGGGAGAGATTGTAGGTTGGGTTAGAGTCGTCCCGGTTAAACGAAACCGCTGCTGACTGTCGGTAAGTAACGATGACGTACACTATTTATTTGTTTATTTGTTTATTTATTTTTGTCATCAACAAATAACA
The DNA here is from genome assembly GCA_029783685.1 of Heniochus monoceros. Lineage (NCBI taxonomy): Eukaryota > Metazoa > Chordata > Actinopteri > Chaetodontiformes > Chaetodontidae > Heniochus > Heniochus monoceros. The sequence continues at coordinate 25,471,311 of JAPZEA010000001.1, read as the reverse complement.
CAATGAGGTCACACAGACTACAAAAGGAAATTAGCAAAATAGAAAAAGTTCTGACCCGGCAAAACGTTCAAATATGACAAAATAAATAAAATAAAACCAAACTGAGCATCATAAATGAATCTAAAGCTTATTAGTAACCCCGAGAAACCATTCTGCTCCTTACACCCAAAGACCCCGACCAACTGTCAGCACCGTCATACCATCAACATCATGTTCATCATCATCATTAACAACGGCAATGAATTACTGCATGTTTACCCAGTTATTCGGTTACAGTGTGTGGCTGTGAAGACGACTAAACGCACCTGATGCGATTCAATGGAAAAATCAGCCTGTAGTAGTGTTTACTGCCCTCTAACTCATTATCTGGCTGACTTTACAACAGCGTCGGTGGTGCACGCTGTAGATGAGCTCCTCCAGCTCTCAAGTACAAGTCTAGAAGGCACCTTGGCGCTGTGTATTTTTATTTCTGTTCTTCAGGAATAAAGAGGGAACAGGGGCAAAATTGATCCAGAGGCTATTCTTGAAAATATGTATGAGTGATGTTGCTAGTCTGTCTGTCTCTCTCGCTCTCTCTCATTACCCAGTCTGAGCTACGGACTTCCATAATCCTGGAAGGTTTAGCGCCACTGTGCTGTGATTGGTTAGACATTACATCAGGGTGATGTAATACTCCTAGGACTGGCTAGAGTGTCGGGCATGGGGAGGGAGTTAGGGTGGAGGGGGAAGGGGTGGGTGGGCTGAGTACTGAGTGGAGGGGGGGTTTATTGAGCAGAAGAACTCTCTCTCTCTCTCTCTCTTTCTCGCCTGCAGCCAGTGAGTGTGCATGTGCAGCCGCCACAGAAAGCCTCTAATCCCAAAGCACACAGCAGTGCTTTGGAGAAGGAGGGAAATAATCAAGACTGTTTCCATAGGCCCCCATCTAAAGGCTGGAGATAAGCTTTGCTGTGCATGCTGCCGTGTGTACTGGTAGCAGCTGTGTGTATTGGGGATACATACACAAAACAGAAATGGGATTTTTGGGGGACTGAAATTCAATCATTAATTGCAAATAGACAGAGGAGAGGAAGATGATTGTTTGGCAGGGACAGAAAATGCCAAGGCATTTGGTGTTTGTGCATAATGACTCATAGCCAATTTCTCACTTCAGTGCAAGGTGCTTTTTCATGGATCCAAAGGTGTTATACCTTATCTCTGACTCGAGATGAGGTTTGTGAACAGCAATGCCCAGGGCAAAAGCAAGGTGTTTTCACCTGATTGCTTTCATGCCATGCTAGACAATGCTTTGAAACGCTAAAGCAAACTGATGTTGGCAAAATGAACGATGAGTTCAAGAATGAGATATCCGTGTTGAAACATGAAGCGATGGATCGCACAAAACGAATAAAAACGCTTAATAAATAGAGGATGGTGCCGCAAGACGAAGCAAACAAAAAAATTCTCATTCCTTTCCTTCTGCATTCCGTGATCATGCAGTTTATTAAACGTCAAAATCACGCCAACTAAATGCTTCAACTTAAGCCATGCAAGACTTTTTGACAAAAATCGGATATTTTGTAAGGAACATACTTGGGCTTCCCACGGCAAAAGATTTTCCTAGCGAGTACTTGTCAGCTAGAGCCATTAGTCAGCTAATTGTTGCACGTTCATTATATTAATTGAATTATTTAAACATATATTTTTGGGGGCATGCACAAAGTGAGCCACCTGTTAACGACAATGCTAACAGCATATTCTGAATGGAGACGAAAGATTTTATTTTTGTTGTTCACGGGAATAAAAAACTTCCAGCTTCACAAACGCAAATAATCGCAGACTTATCAAAATGATGGATGATACATGCTTACAAACTCGCTCATCTGCCTCTTCACACCTCTCCTGCGCATCGTTGTCTTTGTCTTCGCCGTCGGCATCAAATCGCCCCCCGTCGGTCTTGGAGGTGGTGTTCGGTCCTGATCCAGCCACGTTCACTGGGATTGGCTGCACGCTCGCCCAGCTCCGATGGTCATTTCGGTGCCTCCTCCCGGTGGTCCAAAGCTCCTGTGCTAGCGGTCTAAACACCAACATTCCCGCCGGTTAGCTGCACAGCTACCTGAGCTAACTAGACCAATGCAGTTAGCAGCAG
>JAPZEA010000001.1:25438435-25453166 GCA_029783685.1 Heniochus monoceros | reverse complement strand
AACATTGCTGTTGTTGTAGTATTTGACGTGATTTTTCTATGTTCTCTGATGATTATAAAGCTGTTCAAAGGCACACTGTGGTCACTTGCAGTACATCATTGTACATCTGACATTGCAAATGGCAGGGAAGCAAAAATTAATTAATGTGCACGTTTTGGTTACTGCTAAGATCCAAATGTGTTGACTCTTATTTTTAAGATCATCTTTCCAAAAGGCACTATTTGTTCTGCTTTTTCTCTGAGTGTGATACAGATATGTAGACAAATGATCCCTGTGTCTGGCACATGTGCAACAAGTTACCAGTGTCCATAAATAAATCTCTTACAACTTAATTGTCTGATATAAAACTGTGGCTCAAGTCAGAGTTCAGAGTTCCAGCGATGAGACTGTGTACTCCTCTGTAGGACTGCATCAATCAGTAACCTGCTTTCTAGACACCAACCATTAGATTAATCAGTAATCTTTTTTCATCAGCATTATACTGAATGAAATATTGTTTTCAGGACATGTTAGGAGGAGATTGGGGACATACAGAGCAAAGACCGTAGGCCAGATTCAAAGACACAACATGAGTGTCTCTCCTGCTGGGCAACCAGTCTGTCCCTTCCTGTTGACTCTTGCAGACTGTGAGGTTTTGTCCTGCCCAAACATTTTTAGCACTGAAAAGAGAACTAAAAACTATCCTGACTGTTTTCTCAGTTCCAATTTTTTATATATCATGTGCGTGTTTTCTCTGTATCAGACAGTGTCCATAAAGACTGTGACAGGTAAGTGCAGCGCTTGCCCTCTAGTGTTCAGAGGCTGACAGCGGCAGCATAGACGCGTTAGAGCTCAGCTCGCTGGGTTCGCCGTCTCATCTGCCAGGTCCTGATGTGTGCTGGCAGCCCTCCATGATCACATTTCCCCCTTCAGTGAACAGCAGGGGTATAGAGCAGCACAACAACAGCAGAAGCTCTGGAAGCTCCACAGCGTTGCTTCTCATCTGTTCAGGTCCCAGCGAGGTTGACAAGCTCGCGCTCCAAGTCTATCAGTGACACATAACTCACTCCGTGCTTACAACTGGAGCTTGTAATGTGTTGTTTCTCCCACACACAAACATAATGCTGTTACTTTTAGTTGCTGGAAGTTACCCCTTATCATTATTATTGTTATTATTATAGAATCAGTTGTTTGTTGTTTGTGTTGCAGTGGCTCATACTCACCTGTGGGTTAATCATGTCTTCAGCCTAAAATTGAGTGATTTGCATTATGTGGGCTTCCATAAGGAAGACAAGTCCCCACAATGTGCCCTTGTAAGCAGATTTATGTCCTGACAACATGAGTAATACATGTCAACACACACACACAGAAGCTCCAACAAACCACTGTACTACATGTTTCAAACAGGTAAGTAAGGACACATTATTTCAAACCCCACGTGATCTGTGTCCATGGCAACTGAGTGCTGTTTGGCCCGTCAAAATGGACCGAGGATTGGTCTGGAAATGATAAGAAACTCAAGGCTCATATTCAGCGGAAACACGTGTAAGCAGCTACGAAATGACACATTTCAGCTGAGAACATCCATCGAGTGCAACTCCACTGGATCAAGTATCTGAAAAGCGACATCAGTGTAGTTTAATTATCTCCTGTGTACAGAACTGTGGGCTAAAACTGATACATCTGTACGTGGACTAAAATAAAACATGGCTGCTTGTTTCATGTAGTGATAAAATGCATTTCCTTCACATAGAAATAACAATATCTGACATTACCACATAATTTAGATCCATCCTGCGATCAGCACCAACTGCACTGAGCCCCAGTCAAGCACAGTATGTGTGAGAGTGTTTGTGTACTTTAATGTGTGGGTTAGGAAGCGGATGTGTTTCTGCATGTCTAAACAAATACGCAGAAATCCTTAATCAAAGGACTGCAGTTTGTTGAGAAGCCAAGCATGAGAAAGGTTTAAATAGGCCAGTTTTCCTTGAGAGCAGTGTTAAACAGCAGAATATCTGCTATTTCACCTCACGGCTGATTCAATCAGTTCCAGTGTGTTTCCTAGACAAACTGCCTTTCATTATTTCACAAGTGATGAACACAAGATGAAGGTCAAACATCAGGTTGTTCCAGGATCTGTCAGAGCAGAACTACCCATCAACCAAATGACTTGCACTGTAAAAGGCAGCTCTCAGTAATGGACACAAAGGGGATAATTAATTACCAATTACCAATAGCGGTTTTTCATAGTTTTCTTTATTTAAAACCATTTATGATGCTGTGTCAGTTTGCACTTTAGGCCACTAGAAGGCATTCCACCCTTGGAGATCGATGAAATCATGTGATATCTTACTTTTTCTGACTTTCTGAAAAACTCTGCACACAGATCTCATTACCAACATTGGTGCAACAATATACATCTCAAAATAAATTAAACTCTGTGATACAAGATTATTCAAAATGTTTCATTTTGTCTCAGCACTGTGTGCTGTGTAGCTTTGCTCAAAACCTGTGCTACACACTCAATCGGATTTCTTTTTAGGAGAAAACTGTCAACAAAAACATCCAAATTTAACTTGTCAAAAATAGGGTCCTCAAGCAGAGACACAGAAACACACACACACATTTGGCTCTTGGGACTGCAACTGTAATATCAAGTTCAGTTAGGAGACCTTCTCACCTGTTTCCCCTAATTCTACCTGACAAAGCAGATGTGTGTGTGACAGATATGCATGAATTGTTTGTCTGATAATTTAACTTGCATGAATATTTGAGTTTCGTACATTTATCAGGCTGTATGGTCGCACTGCACGTTTGTTCCCACTTTGAATAACTACAAAGGTGTGTTAAAGTCTGGGATTTGTTGAAGGAAACTTATGAATTGCTTCACCTATAGTCGAAGCTGCAAACATCCTGTTGCAACATCACTGAGATGAAGAAACTGCGATGCAGGTACTTGGAGAGTGCCGTCCTGCTAAAATTAGCATTGGGTAATCATCATCCCTGAAACATGTGCCTACATTTTCTCACAGGCAATGTCACCAGAAGGCTGAGATCAAAGGGCAGTGACAATCTAAACTCAGATTTTCACAGCATTTATGTGTTGTGGTTTCAGGGCCCTGCCCTTGTGCATTGTTTGTTGTCACTGATTCTGAATTGGAACGAAACCATCATAAACTTTATTAGTAACACCTGTGCGTTTGACTGCGAGTCAAAACATGTGCCTTGAAAATGAAAACAAGTTTGCAGTGAGCATCAGGCCAAGAAAGTGTGACGAGGTCAACATATAGCAGCCAAAGGACAGAGACGTGGAGGAGGAGAACATATTGTCTGTCGTCCTCTATGTCATTTTCAAAAAACAAAACTGATTTTATTACCAATATTCTCAGACCATTTTAGCTTCCATAAGAATGATGATTTCTCCGATGCACAAACTCTGAGTCCTCTGTCTCACAGCCAGATTGATTAAATCTTTTGTGCAGAACTCTGAGCATCAATAGCCCTTTTTCACTGCAGACATTTTGACTTGTCACGATAGGAAAAGCACAGGTGTTACTGCTAACATTAATGATGAAGTCAGCACACAGTCAGCACACACACTTAACTTTATCTGTTCCATTCAAGTGTCCCAGTAAGTCATGACAGTGAGGCAGTGAGCCTGCACACACAATGCCAGCTGAGTGGAACTTAATGGCCATCACTGATGTTAATATTTAAACGTGAGCTTTTCGAACTGTGACACTGAAAAAACAGCCTATTCCTTCATAAACACAGGCTGCACAAAGTGTTCATGCAGCAGGAACTGCCATTCAGCACAATTAACTAAGCCATCACACCTGAACTCAATTAACACTCCATTCTCCAGGTCCACACACTGAACAGAAACAACTGCACAGCAATTCCAGGATCAGTAAATGGGAGTTTTTTTCCAGCCTGGCGGTAGAAGGTGTGCGACAGAGTCATTACGAGCAGGAAAACCTTCTGCAATGCTGGAGGAAGCATGCGGGGACATTCCACTGGAGTCCATCCAGGGGAGGATTCGACACGCCAGGGGGTACTTCCCCCGCTGCCTGGCCAGGGCTAACATCGCGTGCTAAGTGTGGATGACATTTTATGGCCTCATATAGCCAAAACCTTGACGCTGGGGAAGATAATATAGCGTGAATGTATATTTATGGTATGGTTTACAGTACTGTGGTGAAGTATTGTGCAGTACCTTGCTTTTGATTGGCGTATTCTCTCATTTAGAACATTTTTCCACTCGAAACCAGTTTGGTGTTGTGTGCAGTCAGGAAATAAAACTTTTGAATTGAGTGTGGAGTTTTTGTGGTCTGTCATTCTTGTGTGATTTGTGTTGATTGTCGTAAAACAGCATTTGAAAGCTTAGGTTTGTTTCAGTCACAGTGATCTGGTTCATCACAGCAGCCTCTTTTAAACTGAATTTAGTGTGTAACAGGTGAAATACGTAGTCTGTGTTTTCTGGTGGCCTTGCCACCTGAAACAATGTCTCATTTATGAAGAATGTGTGTTTGACTTGTTATGTAAGAGGTTTGTACAGATTAGTGAGTGATTTTGTCCTTATCTTTTTGAGAAAGTGGTGCATAAATTCTGGACGTGAACAGTGTGGTGGGAGCCGCAGAGCACAGGAGCCAGGAATGTGTCCGCGCTAATCCCGCTGAGGGACAGAAGATGTTTTAGCAGATCTCCTCTGGTCCACATGAGTGGCCCTGGTGTCTGATGTTCCCACAAACTCCGGAACTGGATAAAGAGAGGCCGACGCCTGTTTGCTTAGCACCAGACTTTCACACTGACGAGAGGAACTCAACTAAATAATGGACAACAATGCAAGCAGAGATGGCGGCAGCCCTTCCTCTGCCTATGGTATGCTAAGACATCACAAAATATCAAGAGCAGAATGTCAAACCATGCGGAAGAGGGCTGCACGTTAAAGCTGCATGCCAAGAGAAAAGAGAAAAGATTTAACTTAGATGGTATGAAGCCAAACGAAAAGGAGATTTCATCAAAATCTCCTTTGTTTCCATCTGGGCACTCAAATCTGTGGCAGAAAATAAACTACTTTAATGTTTGTCTTTGCCTGATCTTAAAATATGAGATTTTTACAAGACAAATAAATTATCTTTTTAAGTTCTATTAAGATTCCGTGATTCATGGCAGCACATTCATCTTAAAGCAAACACACCATTTTAAAAGCCTAATTTATGCCGTTTTGAACAGTTTTCTAAGTGTGCCCATGGAAGTAAAATGTGTTTAAATCCCCAAATTGTAATCTATTTGTATAAAGTCAGTCGGGGAATTATAATTTACATTCATATAAGTTAAAGTACTACAGTTTACCAATTAATTATAAAGAATTTTTTACTTTTATGTCAAAATAAATGTAATCAAACTTTACAATAGATAGAATCTATCTAGTTCCCATCATGCACCAGTCTCTGCATTGAGGAGAAAATGTCTCAATCTTATGTTTTGGATTTCTTTGCTTTTAAATGAGTCCAGTCAAGGATTGGACCTCATCAATGTTCAAATAAAGCAAACAAAAATGAATACTAAAGATAATATTTTAAGTCGTCTCTTTGAATAGAAATGTGGCGGCCGTGACTCCTGACTTGAGGATCTGATGGGAACCATGTGGTGAAAAGTCCGGAGCAGCACAGCGTGCGCTAAGCCAGGCGGACAGCTGACTCAGCACCTCCCCTGTTGTCTATATGCTCACTCGACAGTGTATTTATCCGCGGCGACAGAATACAGCCTCAGGGCCCGAACACCCCTCGCAACCTTCTGAAAATCCTCCTCCCAGCCCGGGCCCTGGAATTCTTACAGACACCCCTGATCCTGATCCTGCTCCTGATCTGGCCTCTCTTCCTCTTCCCAACAACACCAGCAGCCATCATGAGAGAGGAGGTCGGCCTGTCAAACTGCCATATCGTGACATACCATAGGGCTGTTTCATTCAGGTTATACAGGTCTGTAGGTGTCGATTACACAGGTAAAGTTAGCATTAATAGTATATATTAAAAGTATATGTTCATCTGGTTTTATATCTCATAGTCAGTCGTGGCAACCACACCTGATCCTGTCCCACTGCTCACCTCTACTGAAGTCACTAACACCCAGATCAGCCCGTGTGTTTTGTCTACACTGTCTTTACTTCACTGTTGTTTGGGATCCCGCAGACCGCACTACTGTATGTGTGAAAATAAAATCATTTTTCTTCCTTCAAATATATCTTTTCTTTTCTTCTTTTTAAAACACAGTTACTCTTCTTTTTTCCACAAACCTGGCTTTCACGTTTGATAAAAGTGCTAAAATACAGAAATGACCACAAAACATGGATGTACAGATGTATTTTCCTATTGTTTGTCATTCATAGACAAAGAAATAAAACAGATGTTTAGGGTTAAGAGAGTGTGGTCAAAATAGAGGAAACACATTACCAACACAATGTGATGCAGTCCAGCTCAGCAGCACCATGAATTATCACCTTATGAATTACAGTGGAGTTTTTAAGCAGAGTTTTCTCTGATACAGCCGCAACTGAAAATGCATATTTTAAGCTTTACATATGTAACATTTATTGCCATGCTGCTGAAGTGAGTTGCATTTAATTCTACCATATGGGTATTTGTGCAGTACACCTGCCATTGAAATTAAGTTAATTCAAGTTTGATAATGATTAAAAATATGAATCATTTATTTCCTTGTTGAATCACAGCACATTTCACTTTGTGAAAGCTTCTGACTTTCTCATTACAAGGTCAGCAGCAAACTTTATTACTGATAACATGTAGTTTAATGGCACATACTGTACTTTCTACTCCACTGCATTTGTCTGACAGCTTCAGTTACTAGTTACTTTTCAGATTAAGATTTTCATATCCTTCCTGTCTATTGGAAATCATGCATTACCACATTTGGTGATTTTGAAGGTTTCTGATGAACTGAAAGAAGAAGTTTTCCTTTATGGGAAGAGAAAATTCTCCTAACTCTAGAGATAAATCAACTATTTAAAAACCCTCTTGGATTGTTTTTCTGACTTCATGCAAAGTTGACTTTTTGGACACATGTGGTTCTCACGGGACAGCGAAACTACTAACATATGATGATTTTACAGATTATGATGTAGTTACAACCAGCTCAACCTTACACAAGAACAGTAAAAAGTGAAATGAAACATACACATGAAGGCAGCAGTAATATATATCAATATGATATTATATATCATATATATATATATAATATAAAAGACTGACAGGGACCATTTTATTGCTAAATGAGTACTGTCGCTTTTATCACTTTAAGTACATTTTGTTGATAATACATACTTTTGCTTAAGTAAGGTTTTGAATGCAGGACTGATTTTAGTACTTTTACTAACTTTTACTACTAATTCTTCCACCACTGTTCCCGAGTGCAAACAAATTCACTGTACAAACCTCGAAACCACTCTCCGGTCCATAGTGTAACAGACAAAATGATGGAAGACAACCTGGGATATGTCAGTATATTTAAAAGAAAACATATTGTTCTCATATATCTGCCCACACAGAGTATTTCCCTGTTAGTTTGTTTCATTATGACACTCCTGCATCACTCTGATTCCACAGCAGTTATCAGAAGTAAATATTCTGACTTCATTGTTATCGTTACTCTGCCATATGAAAGCACCTTATTTTACACCACTGAATCTTACTGTCTAAGGACACAAACGGTGCTACTGGCCTGTTTTTCTGAGTTGAGGAGTTTTTTGAAACAAACAATCCAGGTCAGATGAGAGCTGCAGCTATACTACTGTATGATTAAGTGACTGGCGACACAGAGGAGCTTAGTCACTGTGGCTGCTCTGATTCAGCTAAACACATGCACAGACTCGTCCGAAGGTAATCACGGAATGGGCCGCTCTGCTCTGCTCTGCTCTGCTTAAGGCCCGTCAATGCTACAAACCTGTATTCCCACACCTGCCTGAGGCACACACTGTTTGCTTCTGTACTCTGAGAGGGAGAAACTGAAAGAGGGGGAGAGACGGGGGATCCACTGCAAGATGAAGAGCCACAAAGGGGGGTGAGAGAGACGAAAACAGAGAGAGAGACATAAGGAAAATGGCTGGAGTAGAGGAAGAGAGAGGTCTGCATACCAGAGGGGCAGACAACACAATACTACACTTCACACACATTCTCGTTAAGGCTTTATGATCTCCAGAGGGAGAAAACAGATGATATGAGGTTCTTTGCTGGGGGGGGAGCACATGCCACTGCCTGCACCTGTACGCTGACTGAGTCCACATATCAGAGTGAATAATGAGACACTGTGGTGGGTGTGTGGCTCCTGGAATAATTTGCAAAGTGATATGTAACAAGCAATTATATAGTAATCCCAAGGTTTCCCTCCAGAATGGGACATCATAACTCGAAAGGAAGTGGCATACTTTAAGAAAGAATTGAAGATACACACGGCATGGGGAGAAAATTGCTTATTTGTGCAAGTGAAAGAGGAGCTATTTCCTTCTCCCTCTGCATGGGCCCCAGGAGGAGGAAAGGGGAGAGCGAGTGGTCAACAGAGGTCTTTCTAGGAGCAGCTGAATACCGGAGGAGCTGACAGGTATGTACATATTGGAATGTGCTTCTCAGCCACACCTGTGGGGAACACACCCGCCAAGCCTGGCCTCTCTCATCCCACTGGCTGATCTGCCCATGATTGACAACTGGAAGAACTATTTGGCTCCAGTCCACAAGAGCCAGGGGGCAGGTATGGCGAGTTCTGAATATGAACCAATGGCAGCCGGAGAAATCCCTGCGAGCCAGGCGGGGCTGCAGTCAAATAAAACTCATCAATGGGGTGTGTCTCAAAAGTTTGTCAGCAGTCAAACAGCGAAGGGCAACTGCTGCGGGAACCAACTTTGACTGGTTGAAGCTTAACTAGTTGCTCGCTGCGTGAGGATCTGAGCTGGCAGAGATGGTTAACCTCTTCTGTGGCTGAATGATGGAAGTGACCCAACAGATCTCATCTGCTGCGACCTCGAGAAGTCCTCTGTCAGGGCCAGGACTTCGGACAGGAAATGGATGGCAGCTTCAGGCAGTCCACTGCTGAGGACTTTTTAAAACCTCTCAGGACTCTTAACAATAGGTCCTTCGTCACAGTGTGGTAGAGATTTAACAGCTGTTGTGGTTCTGTGGTCGCTCACATCTCCTTATCACTTTTCCAGCCCAGCTATAGATTCTGTATCCGTTGGACGGAGAACTGATAAGGGCATGTGCATGACATTACCTACAGATACTGTAGACATCTGAGTCAGAGAGCCTTTGCGGTAATTAAGTCATTTGGTTCATAATTGGTTGTCATGTTGAAGGCTGTTATTGATTTTTGTGCTTTAGTTGTTAAGATACAAATCATGTTTTAGAGGGATGACTAAAAGTGTAATTTATTGCTTTTTAAAGATATGACAGTTGTTATATTCATGTCATACGCTTGAAAATGTGAAAATTCTACGTGCCTAACGGGAACTTTCAGTAACTGTCAACACTTATACAGATGTCGCATTGTAATCTTATGATTTGTCTACATTTAAACAATCTAAAGTCTCTTTTTAGATGATATGGATGCACTGGACGATATGCATGAGGTGGATACATTGAGTCGTACTTTACATCCAAGGGCTGAACAGTGGAAAGGTTTGTCTTTCTGTTTCTATCAGTGGATTCCCTTCAGGCAGCTCTGAGCACACCTGGTTTTAAGTCATATTTCACAGAAACATGACAGAAAGCAACTATGCAGCTTTCTGTTATGTTTTACTCTAAAAGGGGCAGGACACAGGAAAGACCAGTTTTTGCCACAATTCAGTTGGGGACACCAGTACGTTTCATAAAAATGAAAATACAGATTATTGTGCAGAAAGACACTTTATATGTAGTTGGAGTAACATTTTAACATTCTAAAAACTTGTTTCCCTGACCTTGAATTTATAGACCAGCAGGGTCAAAGTGAATTTGGACAACCTGGCATGATTCAGCATGACTGACATAATCCATTAAAGCTGTACACTGAGGATGATGCAACTGAACCGGAATAAAAAAAATTAGGTGAGTAATTTGAATATGAAGCATGCCAACGTACTGACGCGATTCTCACACCCAGAAACTGGAAGCCTTAGCATTTCTGCACTGTGATTACAGCTCAGTGAGTGGACAGTTTCAGAAGACCTTATCTGAAACTTAACACGCTGCACAAGAATAAGCCTGTTGATGGATCAGCATGGAACTGAGACACGGGAGTATGACAAGTCATAGGAAGTGATATGGAAATCTTGTTACGAAACATGTAAATGTGCATGTGATGTGTAACGCTGTTGAATGACAGGGAAAATCAATTGATTTTATTTTAAAAAGTGGGGTAACATCTGAAGGATGCTTTATTCTTTAAAGCTATTGTGAGCTATTTCAACTAATTCGCTTTTCATCTGGCTATATTTAAGAGTTCTGGGAAAACTCTTTTAAATAATTAAGCTTCCAGTGAGGAGCTCAGACTAACATCCTCTATTCTCCCTGTTTTTCGGCACATCTTCATGTTAAAATGTGCTGATAACCAGGTCACAACATCCGAAAGATTCTCTATTTGTTTCTGTTAGCAGTGATGGGACGATGTTACAAGTGTTGTGGATATTTTTTTCTCTTTTATAGCCATCAATCTTCCATAAATACATATCTATCTGAGTTTTAGTTATTGCACCTGTTATTTAATAAACAAAACATCACTTTCAATCAGACGTTTATTGGCAGAAGTAAAACATTGCTCATTTTTCCCATTCTACATCTCTGTACTGTTCATTATGAGTAAGTTCAGTTAACAAAGGCATACAATTCAATTCCGATCTCAAAGACTGAAAGCAGCAAAACACCAAAATGACACAACAAACGGGAACCGCTCTGTAACACACACACACACACACACACACACACACACACACAAAGGAGGACACTTGGTAAGCTGTCGACTCTTCTGGATCTACTGGCTGCTTCCTAACTGCTCTGTGCCCCCGAGGCGTCCACTCCCTTTCTACACCTGGTGGAGGATCCTCTCTCCTCTGAAGTGCAGCACTCCTCTCACCACTTGCTGGCACATAAGGCCACTTTTCTGTAACACCTCAGCACTACGTCAACACTGTCTCCCTCTTCAACCTGCACACAAACAGCCTCTCAGCTTGCTTTCTTGTACTTCATAGGAAAATGTAGTATTGCTTGACATGTTTTTATGGCTGTTTCTGCAAGGAGGTGGATACGCAATTGGTTATACAATCATTTTACTGTATGTTGGCCATTGTTGTACAATACCATGAATAAAAGCAAACAAGCTTGAAGTGTTAAATGTCTCTTGGAATTTGCAGCACAGCCAAAAGTTAAATGTATGAAAGCAGTTGCTCATTAAAAGGCAATCCATCAGCCAAGGCGACTGATTAAAAAGCAAGTATTGCCTCTTTTGATAATTATATAGCAGCATATCATAATAAAGCGCAAAATATAGTGCAGAATATGCATACTCTAAGTGTAATATTCAAACCACTGACTGGAGTCTGAGATTAGATAGTGCAAAAAAAATTTCACTCATCAGCAAATCATTTTAGGTCTAAAAGATTTGAACAGGTGAAATTATCCTTATTAATGCAATACCTTTCTGCATTAGATAAGAAAACTAACTGCTGTGCTTCATCCACCCGCGTAAACAACAGTGACTCCAGCAGGAGAAATGGGTGATAAAAGCAGGGCAGGCTGTTGTGTTTAAGCAAGACCAACCATGGAAGTACTGAGGTCCCACAGCCTCTTGGCTGCGGCGTCATCCACAGCCTGCGGGGCCGCCGTCTTGGGGGCGCAGTCACTGTATGATGGAAGAAATAAAATAGGATGATCACCAGAAGTCACATACAGAGCGGCCATAATCTAATCTATTGTATAACTGCTGAAAAGCTTGTGTAGTATTTACTATGCCACAAATCATCACTTCATTGACTTTCTGTGCAGTTGCACAATGGCCAAAGAAAATATAAACACGAACATGCAAAGTGGACTGAATATTCCAGACATTTGCAACTATTAACACCACCCAAGTCAGTCAAGTTTCAGAGCAGGTGTACTCGCCTGTAGTAGAGGCCGCTGGTGTTTGCCAGGCTCTCGTCCACAGCACAGTAGATGGTGGTCTGAGCTCCTTCCCAGGGACTTTTGATCATCATTAAAAATGGTACTGCGATGATCCTCAGCCACAGGGATAAAGTGGGGAACAAGTGGCGGCCTAACTCGGTGCGGATGACCCCCGGGCGAAGACTGTACGTGGTGACACCAGTGCCTGATGGGAGAGATCCATCAAATGAAGTGTCATTTGCAATGCATGAAACATCATAAGACTACTAACACAGAGAGAGGGACAAAGACACAAAAACAAAGGAAGTAAAAACTAAAAACAGATTTGTACTACGCTAACTATGTCCATGTAAGAAAATGGAGTGTATCTGATTAATAATAATAATAATAATAATGGTGTATTAATGTGGCATACTGTACACTGGACACAGACCTTCCAGCCTCGCAGCCAGTTCTCTGCAGAAGAGCACGTTTGCCAGCTTGCTTTGGCGGTAGCTCACCTCACGATCGTAGTCTTTATCAAGGTTGATGTCGTCAAAGTGTATGTGGCCTGCCAGAGAAACAACCCAGGGTCGTCGTTAAGCAGAAATCACACTTTGAAATCCAGAAACAATCGTGTAAGTTTTATCTGCTACAGCTGTCATGAAACTCAACCACAGCGCAGTATCCCTTTAATTTTGAGGATGAAATGATCTGATCTGTAAGAAATTAACAGCTTTTAGACTCTTTAAGATTCTCTGTACTACAGTTGTTAGATCGTTAGGTGAGGGTCAACTAAAGGCCAACTGACAGGTAACAGGTAAGTCCTAGAGTGACTGGTAAAACTTGTCATGAACTTTTTATGAGACTAGCAACTGTTGTTCTGTGTTTTTGTGACTATATAAGGTGAACACTCTGAACGTGTGGCAGAGAACACTGTGTACTGGTCCTCTCTCCATGCTGCATGACGTAACAGAGATCTGAGTCATCACACCGTCTCTGTAACTCTCAAATATTCAAGAAGAATTTCTTCATCAGATCAGAGACAGAAAAGCCTCCGTCACAGTCACAGGTGTGTTGAAGAACTAAAATGACAAGGATTCACTTCACCCTTGTCGTGTGCCATGCTGGACACGATGACGATGCGACTTGGAGCTGACTTCTTCAGCAGGTCAAGGAGACAGTTGGTGAGGAGAAAATGTCCCAGGTGGTTCACGCCAAACTGCATCTCAAAGCCGTCCTCAGTCTTCCACTTAGGACACATCATGATACCTAACAACCAATAAAAACACTTGTATGGAAACAAAACCAGTCCACCATCAGTTGACCCCAGACTGAGGTCACTTAATAAGCAGAGCCAGGTGAAACATACAGGGTGACATTTCATTCAACTGAATTTTGATCCAACAAAGTGTTTTACCGGGATGGGTTATTTGTGCTCATGTCCTCAATGTGTCCTAGAAATGATGATGATGTTTGTGATATTTACGGCTGCTGGCTGAGTAAGGGACACCGCTGCAAAATACCTGCGTTGTTGATGAGGATGTCCAAACGCTCCTCGTTCTCCTGGACGTATTTGGCCAGGTCTCTGACAGACTGCAGCGAGGAGAGGTCCAGTTTCTTTACCACCACGTTGCCGTTTCCACTCCACTGCCTGATGTCGTCAGCTGCATTGCGGGCTCTGGTCATGTCCCTGCAGGCCAGGATCACTCTGGCCCCTAGACAAACATAAGAAACAGTGTCAATGTAATTAATATACAGCGGTAGTGGGAGAAGTGCTGCAGTGCCGCTCTGTAGATAAGCTTTTAGAGTTTTCAGTTAAAGTCAGTTGTTGCTGCAGAAATAACTACAGATGAATAGAGAAAGTAAAAAATAAAATAGAAGAATAGAATAGAGAATAGAAGTAAAAATAGAAACAAGTGCAATTAAAGACAAAACTACAAGGTAAAAGTGACAGTGGTGTGATTAATAGCAGCAGCAAAGTCAATTAGCCTGGTCAGTGGAAACACCAGACTAATATATAATATGATTAAATAATGATATAGTATATAGTACATAGTATAAGGTGAAATGTAGTAGTATAATGTAACATAACATACAGTAAAGTATTTATACAGCATAGCACAGCAATATATGAGAATATTAAATATAATATAGTATGGCATGAGTATAGTGTAGTATTCTATAGGATTAATACATTATAATATATAAGAAAATATATAGTGTGTGTGCGTGTGTGTGTGGTCTTGGGAGGAAGGGGGCAAAGCTGGCTGGTCAGAGTGACTGGCATACTATATGGACTCCACTGGTGCTGTACAGTCTGATGGCAGTGGGGTAATAATACCAAAGTACTGCACAAAAACAGTGTGTATAACACTCTCTGTGGGCCTCACCTCGCTGGGCCATGTCCAGCGCCGTCTCCTTCCCAATGCCAGTGTTGGCTCCGGTGATCAGGACTGTTTTCCAATCCAGCCTGACCTTGCTACGACACACTCCCCCAGCCAGCCACCTCCGCAAGGCCAGCACGCCTACCCCTGGTAGGTGTAAACACTGTAAACAAATCGCTCACAATCTACAACAAATCTTTTTCATTTGCCATTTAATTGTATTTATTTCTTTGGGCTGTTGTG
>JAPZEA010000001.1:25003878-25014031 GCA_029783685.1 Heniochus monoceros | reverse complement strand
GCCTGGAATGCTTGATAGAAAGACAGACAGCTGGAGAGACAGACAGTCCACCGCCACCGATCCAAATCAGGCTGCACACAGTCCAGTTGCTCCTGTAGGATTTTTTTTTTTTTTTTTTTTTTGTCTTTAAAGTTGATTGGCCAAGCCCACCGGAGCTCCACATTCTGGCTGTTTTTCAAAGGTGTGGACAGCTGCAGATCAGACTGCCAATAGGCTGATTAAACCTCCATTTAGGGACCCATCATTAAAACCAACCAATCAGATTAAAGATAAGGATGGTGAATGATAGATTGATACCGAGTGGGGAGGTGTGGGGGGTGTAGTAAAGCTATAGACCAGTGACAGTGAGTGTGTGTGTGAGGGGGAGGGGGGTAAAACTATAGTCTTTTTGCAGTATGTTACACATAAACGTGTTGCTGAAACAAACATTTCAAAGCAGGTCAAAGAAGAAGTCTTTGGTTTGTTTTTTCATCTTTGGATACTATAAATATCAATATAGTACAGGTTTAAGGGCAAAACGTTGCTTCAAGGTCTTTTTAAGTTTCTCTTTGTTTCTCATAAGTTTTAAAGCTTTTCCACCGAGGTTGAGTCAGTCCATGAGTTGGTCAAATCAGTCCGTCTTCAGGCTTTGGTGCAGGCGTTGGGGCCAGAGTTGACTGAGTGACCGGAACCGTCGTCCACCCACTTATCTAGGCTCCGGCGGCGTGCGTTCATAAAGAAATTGCTGACTGTGGCCAGCTCAAGGCCCAGCTGCTGGGCAATGGTGACCTGCAGCTCTTTGGATGGACGCTTGTTCTCCTTGAAGATGGCGTGGAGCGTCCGCCGCTGCACATCTGTGAACACCAGCCGGGGCTTCTTGGTCATGTTGCCGCGCTCGCTCCTGCCGTGGTCTTGTTCTTTACGCTTACATGCTGTGGAGAATTCAGGAGAGAGAGAGAGGCAGAGAGAGAGTGTTTGTGAGAGAGGGCAGACTACACTTGTGTAAAAACAAGATTTATTTCTGAAAACTGGTATGAGAATCTTCTCTCCATCACACTTTGACCTTGGATTACAAAAAAAAAGACAAGTTGTGAATAAATCCATGGCCTGACCCATGAATCTGTGGCTCTCCTTCAAAGCAGCTCAGTGTAGAAGTCTGCTTAGTTTTCATTCTAACTGCCACTGATATAATTATTTAAAGCCAATACCAATATCTGATATTTTCCAATCCATTTTGACCCAAACAAACTCTAATATGATTTGTTTTGGTGCACAAATGCAGGTCCAAAACAAATCCATCTTTTCATAGACTCTTATATCAAGATAATTCAGGGATTTTTCTTAACTTTTCAGACCACAGCACAAAACAGTAATTTGACAATCCTCCATAAATATCAGCAGTAAACATAATGTTTTACTGATACCACTTTTGCTTTTAAATGGTAATTTTGTCCTGTAACTTGTGAATAACTTCCAGAACCAAACTGGAAACAATCATTTTAACACTTAAATGTCTCAAACATCTCTAACACTCAGAAATAGCATCCATTGATTTGAATGAGAGGTCCTCCCCTCTGATTTAGCTTGTGTTAAGCTAAAAGTTAGTATATTTCAGTATATACACTGTATTACTTCATATCACAGTATGTACTATGATATTGTAGTGATGGAAAGGACACTGACAGATGTGTACAAGCCACATTTATCATTGAGACTACAAATGTTAATAAGACATTTAATCAGTTTGAGGTAACTTTGGACAGAATCATGTCACAGTCTGCAGGCTGGAAGCTGTTCCAAACACCAAGACGCTCACTGGGCAAACCGCGAGGGTGCATGGGAAATAATGCTGTCAGGGACCACATGGAGCCCCAGTGGGACCCCATGGTCTCCTGTTGGTCCACGGACCAGAGCAGGAGCTCCGCTCGCTCTGCTGTTGGACAGGCAGGCAGGCAACCTGCAGCCGGGAACAATGAGCGCTGTCCGCGGTGCTGAAAACAACAACAACACGCCGCAATATAGGCTTAACTACAGCTCTGGAAAAATGAACTTCAGATCATCTAATATTGGAAAGACGAACTTGGCAATCCGTTTGACAGCAAATCAAACCTCCCTTCAGCTGATCTCGTTGTTTTTTCATATTGTTTTTTTTTCTCCTTTTAAACCCTCCAGCCATCTCACCGGTGAGAGGAGACCAGGAGGGGGCAGGCGTGGGCTGCTGGAGAGAGGCCCAACATGGACTCAACGGGGAAACGAATGAACAGCATATTGTAACCACGAAGCAATCCCTAAAGCAGCGCTGCTTAATTTTGCAAAATGCACCATGTGAGTAAAAACTGCATTACAGAAATCCTCAAACCACAGTGAAGTAGCAAGAAGATCAATCCAATAATATGGAGAAAATTTGCCAGAAAGGATCATTTTAAGGGTTTAACTGCACTATTAAAACAAAGACGAATTCTATATTAGAGGAGCAGTTTGTCTGTCGTCAATAGTGCGTTTAAAGTGCCTTAATTCTTTATGTCATTTCTTATCATATTTTGGTTTTTGATCCTCTTCCAAAGAGTAAAGCGGCGGTAAGAAGAGATAAAAATAAACATAATTATTAAATCAAGCTGATTTATCCGCCTCCACCTCGTAACCTCATTTTAACACAGCCCCTCTCTCTCTGTGGTAAAGTACAGTGCAGCGACCTACCCGCATGACCATAAACTGGAGTACAACAGTGAGTATGAGCAGCCCGGTGTCTCCAGCGCTGGTAAATATTAACCGAGAGTCGGAGCTCCCCGTGTAAAGGCTGCTATAAATCAGCCGGAGTGAAGGCCACTCAGACAGCAGGAGCCACCACAGAGCGGCCCGGCCCCGGCGCAGGAGGCCCGGGCAGAGAGGCAGCTTTCCCAGGGCCAGGGGACATAACGACGACCTCGTTATCACGCTAATCACACACACTCATAGACACACACACACACACACACACACTGCTGCTCCCGGCTAATCATTACAAACACAGAGATAACTCCACACACTCGAACAGGCTGCACACAGTGGGCCCACTGACACGGTGTGACGATAGTCCTGCGTTTCATAATCTCACCGAGAACAACAAACAGACCTCTGAGCGCAAAATGCTGCCAATATCCAACTGCAAAACCCCACTCTCTCACTATTCCGGCGAGGACATGCATCCGAATTTACTGTCAGCTGCTGATTTCCACTCACAATTCTTAAAACCACCAGAAATAACAACCAAAACACTGAACACTGTCTGCGCAAATACAGCCGACTTCCAGCCTAATTTGATGTCTCATTTCTGAACTCGTCCATTCTGTCCTGTCCAAAAACACAGCTGCCTGCCTCCAAACCGTTTCCATCCTATTCAAGCAAATTCAGATGAGTAATTGAATACGTGGGAAAAAGGAGAAAAGGCCCGAGATTAATTTCAGAAGCCTAAAATCAATAAGTAGCCTATATCACATCTACGATCACATATACAGTACACCTAGGAACGAACGGATCGATGAAATGGCGCTCGGCCTATTCTCTCCAAATTAATTTAGTTTTTAACTGTGAAATCTTCTCCCTCTCCAAACCTTTTTTGGGGCGGTTTTCAAACAAAAATATGTAATTTCATATTTAGAGTTTTTGCTATTTATTATTTTTTTCTTTCAAAAAGTTCAGACAAAACGAGACAGGACATGACGTGTTCAAGAAAAGGTGAACAGGAAAAAATGACTGAACACAACTGAAGAAGGCCTGACACATTTATTTTCCCAGTATAGCCAATATGACTTCTTCTTCCTTTAAACAGCAGTCAATAATAATCAATAGACCACTGATCTGATTCCAGTTTGTTTTAATTATAGGCCGATCACGTTGATGATCAAACACGAAACCAGCTTTCAAGTTAAATGAGATTTTTTAAAAACTCATTTGCCAAATTAAATGATAAAATCTCATCTTCAAACAACCATCCAAAACACACACACACACACACACACACACACACACACACACACGCGGGAGAAGCAGCAGCAGCAGATGGGAAAACTGAAAAATAATCTATTGCGATTACACTCTCGTGCACTCGCGCGAGCGTGCACGCACACACGCAGACAAACGCACGCACTTTCCTCTATAAGTGGCCGCGGCCTCACTTTTCAAAAAGCCAAAAAGCCCATTTGTAGGTCATTGATCGGGCCTAGAAACGCTTAAAAAAACCACTGGGTGTCTGTGAACGCGCACGTGCGACTTGGGCCTCATTGTGCGCCCTAATTGACTCGTGCGTACCTCAGGGACAAATTAATACAGAGGTCTATCAGTTAATTAGAGAAACCTTAGTCAAGTCAGGGCGAGTTTAGGACCAAAGCATAAACATGCTCCTGATTCTGTTCTATTCTAAAGTTCAGATCTATAATTTCACCAAAGTGAGAGACAAAGCCCATTTCACCGACTAAATAATGCATGACTTCAGCTTTACTTGACATTTGAAATCAGTTCATCGCAGACTCTCAAGAACAAGTGAAGACACACTTTTCGCTCTCTCTGTTTACACCAAGGGCAACACCAAAAAGGCTGATCAGTTGCATCTACACCAAAATAAACACATTCCTAACGATTTCTGGGCGAAGGATCAGCTTACGCTTGCAGTCCAGCGGTCGATATTTTGAGGTAAAACGACATGGGCGCTTGTTTCACACAAGCCCAAAATCAGTGTGGAAACCGAAAAGGGATGCGTATTGATATCAGGCCGCTTATTTAGTGCACGGGCATCAGCTTGGTGAAGCACTTTTCAACTTTAGCGGCTTCACATGGTGTTTAAAACACTGTATGATGCTGGATTTGACCCCCCACCCCTCCACCTCCCCAACAGGCATACATCTTTCATTTGGAAGCCATATCTAAAGAAACCAGGGTCGTCAGTTCATCAAAGCCTGAGGCAGGTTTAATTTCTGGAGACATGATGTTATTATGGTATTTTGATAAAGAACTATCAGCCTAGAGGGAACATTTGTCCTGAATGCTACCCTGTTGTGATTCTTGATTTACACTTAGACTGTAGGGAAATGTTTTTTTTTTCTCTCTTATAAAAAAAACTACACAATCAGCTTTGGTTCCCAGCCCACTTAACCCACTGCTAAATATAAGGTAGCATTCGGGCTAATGATCCAGTCTGGGCGTCTGTTTTTCTCAGCAACACATTCAGAGGATGAAAACAAAAAGGGGGCTTTACCGAGGCTTCGCTCACCTGCGAGCCTGAGCGCACTCATGCGTTGGAACTCAGGCTCCTGCAGCCATTTCCACATGCGGCGGAAGGTCTCTCTACCGGACTTGAGCTTGGACCAGGGTTTGGGGTTCCTCAGCAGGTCGGACAGGGTTCCCTGGGACCTGCACAGGACCCGCTGGGCAAAGATGGCCTGAGGGATGCTGTAGCGCTTCAGCTCCGTGGTGATCCTCTGCGCCACCTCTTTGGTATTCACCTCCTCCATCTGTCCCCCAGAAACACCACCGCCGCCCCCTTGCTGCACGGGCCCGGAGGCCTGCTCCCGGCTGTTCCCCAGCCCCTGGCCGTGCCCCTGCGCGCCTAGGTGAGCGTGCGGGTGGTGGTGGAGGCCGTTGATTTGTACCATGCCCGCCGAGGAGCTCATGTGCTGCTCCGTGTGTCTGCCGAGCATGGCCGGGTGGTGAGCCTCAAACCCGCTGGGGGTGAGCATCTTCTCACCAGGCATGGCGGCACCGGGATGAGCGTAAGGAGGGATGCCGGCCTGGGTCGTGTGTATGCTGGCCAGACCGGAACCAGACAACGGGGAGAGGCTCTGGCCCATGCACGGATCCTTGTGATGATATGCGGGATACAGACTGTTCATAGGCGCCAGACTCCGGTCCTCTCGCATCAACGTGAAGCTGCCGCTGACATTTCCGGGGATCCTCTGGTGTGGATGAGGGTGAGGATGATGCGGATGGTGGTGGTGGTGGTGATGGGGAGGAAACTTTTCGGACACGGTGGAGATGGGGGGTAAGGGCTGCAGGGGGGTTAGGGTGGTGTAAGTGCTGCTCGCACTCATGCCAGGGGGGGCTTCACACATGCTGATGGCTGGATGCAGGTGTCCGGGGTGGCTGGGGTGATAGTCTCCGCTGTCCAGCAGGGTCGCCATGCCCATAGCGCGGTGGCTCAGACCCCGGGGGGTCGGACGGGAATGTGGACTGTGGCCACTCAGCAGCTCTCCGTGACCGGCCACGGACTCATGGCTCACTCCGTGCAGGTCGCCAATATTCTCCATCGACAGCTGTGCGTTCATGATCCGGGCAGCGCTGTGGACAAACCATCTATCTGACCTACCGCAGTTAGCTGGTGTCCAGAAGTCCACACGTCCAGTAAAGTTCAATTTGCTTTTGTTGCTATTTTCCCTCTTGGAGCAGCCTCCTTTGCTATTGCCTCCTCTCTGTCCTTATATTCACCTATTTGATTTTTTTCTCCTACCTCTGACGCTTTTTTTTTGCAGAATGGGAACTCCTTTTTCCGAATCCTTTTTTTCTTGATATTTTTTTATTTTATTTTTGTTTTTTTTTCTGGTTCTCTTGCTGATTCAAGCCCCCCCACCGCCAACCAGCTGTCCTTGCGCTCCGGTCGGGTGCCGCGCCATCTCTCTAGTTGTGTGTCTCCAGCCCCTCTTCCACCGCAGCACAGATCACTGTCTGCACATGCGCACTGTGGGCACTCGTCTCCTCCCGTGCTCTCTCTCTCTCTCTCTCTCTCTCTCTCTCTCTCTCTCTCTCTCACACACACACACACACACACGCACACCGCCCCATTGCTCTGACGTCAGCTACCTTATTAAGGAAGGGAGGTATCAAACCACCTGCTAAAAGCTGTTCTCCTCAATAAGCCATGTTCAGCAGCCTTTAGCCTTCTCTGAAATGTTAAAAAATGCAAATAGACGGATCTCTAATAAAATCCTCTCAGAATCGACCAGTGGAAATAGACTGGATACCGCGCCTAATGTTTGATTGCCAGCTGTTATTTCGAAAATGTTAAATTCATTAGGGCTGTAATGGGGCTTTATCTTCAGTCCTCCTTAAATTATTAGCTGCAAATGAAGTAAACTTCCGGGTTCATTTGGAGTTGATTTTTAACTAGGGAGGTCTGGGATTCAAAACCTCAAAACCTCTCATGAAAACACGCTCAGTTCTTCTCATGAAAACAGAGGAAGAGGCTTCAGGGATTAGAACAAAGCGTGATGATTTAATTAGCCGCTGAAGGGCTGCCACTGAAGTTAGATCATACATGAACACCACATAGATCCGTTCTGTCATTATAAGGCTTCAGCTGCACCCCCAACCACCCCCCACAGCCCTGACAAATATGTGGCGGTTTAACCAAACGAGGAAGACTGCAGTATCTTCTTTTTTGACAGAAAAAGATGAGCAGATGTGTCTATTGTTCAGCCATTAGGCTTAACGAACCAAGCCCAGCCCTGTGTGTGTGTGTGTGTGTGTGTGTGTGTGTGTGTGTGTGTGCGCACTTGTCCTATTTGGAGTAAGACGCACGCATAATTCTTAAGTTTGGAAATAATTAAAGTGCAAAACATTGATCCATATACAGTAAGATTAAAAATAAAACACCAACATGTTATTTAATCAAATCAGAGGATATTTATTTTGTCGACAGAAACTTGCAGAAAATACAAATTCACACGTATACTCAGAGCCACGTTCACAGCATCTCTTGCTATAAAACGCCCATGGCCTTGGAGGAAATGACATGCTGACCAATATGCTACCCCCGTGTTGTTGTGGTGCATTATGCTGCATGAGTGTTAAACTTCTCAAACCTGCAGCCGGAGAAAAGCCGGCCCCTGCTTACATGTCAGGGGCCGTTTAGCCTAATAGAGCGGTAGCGCAGGGCGTCCTCAGCCGGCCGAGGTGACAGCTTGCAGCGGTCAGTGTCCTGCTGGACCCCCTGCTGAATGAGGGACATGTCAAAGGTGACGCTTCAAGACTCCCAAAGCCAACATCTGCGGGGGGACAGATTAACCTTTCAGACTTTTCCCTGTCCTGGACCTGCTAGGGGCCCTGCATCTGTCAGGGTCCCCACAATAGAGCCAGCGCTCGGTTGAACGAGTTAAATAAAAGAAAAGAAAAGAAAAAAAAGAGAAGAAGTTAAACTGTCTCTGATGTGAAGTCAATGTAAACGGCGTGTGTGTGACGTGTGTCGAGACAAAAGGACACTAATTCCTCGAAGTGTGGCTGTCCAAGCGTGTAGTACTGTGGACATAATGGACTCTTGAAGCAGGCAAACGGGGCTGACAACTGGGAAACAGAGACAATGTGAATATACACGCAAATTCATAAGAAGTCAGCTCTTCATGCTGCACATCGGGGTACATTTCATTAGATTTCAATCCGAATTTCTATTCTATATACACCCACTGTAGAGCACATACAATTGGACCGTGTTCTATAAAATTAAATAACTCTCTTTCTGCTAATATAACTTTTATTTTTACCGTGTTGGCCAATTTAGTTTTTATTTGACTGCACACCCGCGCAGAGACTCCGGGACAAACGCATGCAGGAAGACAGAAGCGCATGAAAGGCCAAGGTTTGGCCTCACATGGCAGCAAACCTCATCTACACATTCTCATACGGATCGATCGGCTCCTGCCATGTCTGCACGACCTGAGCTGTGTGTTTATGTGCGCTGGCTTTCTATATGGCCATTGTGCCGAGCCAGGCCTGGCCCTACAAGCCGGTGACATTTGCTTTGCAGAGAATATGAGGGAGGCGGTTATCTGAGCACTTCTGAAGGAGGATACATTTCAAGCGGGATTCAATTCAATTAGCACAAAGGAGACAGAGGCACAGACCAACAAGTAGTGCTTCACAAAGCCGTGCATGTGCCGATGTGCTTATGCAGACGAGGTTGGAAAAACATATTCTCTCCTTTTCACTGGAATATAACCATATATGAGAAAAAAAAAAGTCTGCGTCAGAGCAAAGGGAGGCCAGACAACGGGCACCTGAAGGCACTGTGTCAATTACTTACAGGTTTCACACTGATTATTAATCAGGGGCATCATTCCCGTGAAGCCCACAGCAGCATATCCGAGCAGAAATAATGCCTCGCATAGAGGTCCGTGGATCAATATTTCGCCAGCTCTGCAAAGTGACACAGCGTTGTAAGCCTTATAGATGTTCAAAATGACAATTACAGCTTGTTTAGGAACAAGCCTTGACTAAATGGCGTTTGGTGAAACTAAACTTTTATAAATGAGGCTACTTGAGTTTGGCCCGTATGGTCATTCCTGGCCGATGATATTAATGGCGCATGCATGGGGGAAACTGAATTAGCCTTTTGAAAATAAATCACATTCCTCTTGTTTTATCCTTTTGAACCCACCGTCTAATTTACTGGTTCACCTTTTAAGTTCCATAAATATCGCTGCTCTGCAAAATCTATTTTCTGATTTTTCCTTAAATCCTCCGCCAAAATCAAGACTGTTGCTAGAAAATACAGACATGTCGAAGGCTGAAATATTTCTGTAGATATGAAATTATTCCTCTCTTTTCGAAGAATGTGCATTGCAGTGTTTGTGGCTGGCCTTTACAGCATATTTGAAGTATAGGCCTTGAAAACACACCACACCGCGCCAATCAATACTGAATAAAATTATAATTCCTGGAGGAACTCAGGCCAAGGCCTTTGATTTGTTAGAATAAACAAACCTAAAAATATACGTATTTTATACATACTTTGTCTGTGGCATTTAGGTATATACTTGACGTGTCTTATAAATTCTTTTTTATTTAAATGAGGCGATTATTTAAATTAGAATTTATTAGAATTTAATTATATATTAAAGGAAATCACATAAGTCTACTTATACAAATTAAAACAGTATTAAGGCTGTACAGAGGGCGTTGTTTTAATCTGAATGAATGTGAATAAAAGCAAAATTAGTTATAAAAACACCATTTCGAACTCGCTGACAGGCAGTTAGCAGGCGACAAGCCAAGATTACATTAAGAGCTTAAGAGAGATCACCTTCTTTTTAAACTTCTACCATTTTAAATCCCGTATTAGAGCACTTAAGACGAACTGGTGAAGTTTTCAAAGTCAAAGCATGTGCAGAACACAAACAGGAACAAATCAACCTCAGAGCTATAATAATAAAAC
>JAPZEA010000001.1:24973189-24987982 GCA_029783685.1 Heniochus monoceros | reverse complement strand
TAGTCTTCAAGAGGGTTGCTGTCAGGGACACAGTTTGAGATTTTTGACCTTACCTCCAAAAATAAAAAACAAAACAAAACAAAACAAAGCAAATCAAAAGAAAACCCCAGATGATTCTGTTTTGGGAGTCTTTTTAGAGCCCAAAGAAATGGTCCAACCCTCTTGAAGACTAAACAGAAGAAAAGACCCTGTGAAGTGTGTGTGTGTGTGTGTGTGTGTGTGTGTGTGTGTGTGTGTGTGTGTGTGTGTGTGTGTGTGTGTCTGTCTCCCCTGCCACTGGCGGCTAATGTGAGGCCATTAGTGTGTGTTTTTATCTGTGCGTCCCTCTTAGAACCCCCTTCATGCTTTTAAGACACTCCTCAAGATTCTTCAAGGCTGCAGATACACACAATGGACAGTCTGGAACATGGGCTGTGTGTGTGTGTGTGTGTGTGTGTGTGTGTGTGTGTGTGTGTGGGCGCGTGCGTGTGCTCGAGTGTGTGTATGTGGCCGTTTACAGTATTTGTATGCGTATTTATGAAACGCCACTTGCTGGTCAAGGAAGCTCTCCATGAAGTTGGAGACAGGACATCAAACCCAGTCATTAAAGAGGCTTTCACAGAAATAAAGAGGCAGGTGATGAAGATGATGATGATGAGGAGGAGTAATTAGGAGGAGATGAGAGGAAATGGATTCGCTGCTTTTATCTCTTTAGCTCTTAAAGGCTACGGTAAAGTTGGAAGAGTCTGGAGTCTGGGGTGAGCGAATAAGAGAAAAACAAGTAAAGAAGGAAAAGGACAATAACAGGATATACAACATGCAAGAGATAGATAGATAGATAGATAGATGATAGATAGATAGATAGATAGATGGATAGATAGATAGATAGATAGATAGATGATAGATAGATGGATAGATAGATAGATAGATGATAGATAGATGGATAGATAGATGGATAGATAGATAGATAGATAGATAGATAGATAGATAGATGATAGATAGATAGATGGATAGATAGATGGATACATGGATAGATAGATGGATAGATGGATAGATAGATGGATAGATAGATAGATAGATGGATAGATAGATGGATAGATAGATAGATGGATAGATGGATACTGTACAAACACTCAACACTGTCCAAATACAGGATGTAACATCCATCTCAGGCAGTCAGATCTTTCTGTTCCTCCTATATTACATCAAAGCTATAAATCTTGATTTTTCTCATTGATCACAAACAGGTTCTGCAAATACAATTTCAAATTTAAAAGCTAATGCACAAAAAGCTTAAAAAAATCAATTTTTATTCCACTAAAGAGGGCCCATATTGCGAGAAAGTAGACAAAAATCAAAGCCGATATATACATTTTCCCGTGAAATCATTCCTTTCTGGCCCGGCGTAACGAAGTTCGGGAGAACATAAAGCGCATAGTTTTTGGGAGAAACAGCGATGAGATGTAGGAGAAGTTTCGACCATTAGGTTTATTACCCAGGGGCCACGGGGAAAAAACGCATGATAGGAAAGTGAGGCATCCCATCTAAAAGAGATTAGAGGCGCGCGAGCACTCGTCGGCGGGTGAGGTCATGCCCAAAAAAACATCCCAGACACCAAACTGCACATAATAGCCCCCCAAAAACCCAGCCACACACACACACACACACACACACACACACACACACACACACACACACACACACACACACAAGCTCACTGTGCTCTCGGGTAGATTTGGCGCTGACTTTAAAGTGACTTTCTTTCAGTGTGGTTTGAAAATAAAAGGCTGAGGTGGCTGAGCCAGAAAAATTCTGTGTGCAAGCGAAGAATATAAACACTTGAGTTAAATTAATGTCAATAAATGATTAATAAGAGTCTTTTACAATTACACTCGCTGCTAATAATAATGAAAAACAGAAATAATAGTATCACTTATATTAATTATAATTCAAAAACTTGTAAGGGGCTTTGCAATCACACAAAAACAAATACACCACATTTATGTGAACTTTAATTCAATCTGAACACTGAGTGAGCCTTTCTTCACTAACATGAATGAGTGAAAGTGTTACGAGGTGTCTGATCTGATGCATCACACTTAGTTAACTCTCACATTCTCTTTGTATTTGCTAATAACCTCGCCCTCCTTTCATCCTTCAGAGCTCCATTGACGAAGATGCTGTCAACGGGGCTGCTCGCTTAAATAAAGACAGAAAGACACGTGACAGAAACTTGCATTAAAGACGCCGTCCTCATTACATCCCTGCTGAGCACCTGAGAAGAGCAGCGCTGCATAGAGAGCTTTCATAATCCACGGTTGTTTGTTGTTGTCTGTCTTTCAGTCTGAGAGTGGTGAGACAAACCATTTAAGTTTATTTTTAGTTTGTTTGTTTTCAGAGTTCTGCTGACGGAGCTTACAGTCAATAATATCCCCTCTAATCAATTTGCATTTGTGGTGCAGGGTGCTTTCGCTCAGGTGGTGGAAGGCCTTGAGTGTGTTAAATACACCCTCGCTGCCTCCCTCCCCTGCTTGCACATTTGTGTGTGCATGAAGGAGAAAGAGGTATGAAGAGAACGTGAGCGATGAACAGTTAATGAGAGGTAGAGGAGGAGCTCTTTGGGTTGGGTCAGTTGCATTTGAGGGGTGAATTGATGGGTCACTCTACAGGGCGAGGGTGGGAGGGTGAGTGGTCAGTATTGAGAGAGAGAGAGAGAGAGAAAGGGGACGAGAGAGAAAATGGAAAGAGAGGGCAGAAAATGTGAAGTAGAACAATTGATGGGAAAGAGGAGCAAGGATGAAATGAGGAAAGGAAGTAAGAGAAAGGAAAAAGAGAGAGACGACAGGAGGGAAGAGGGGGAGAAAGAGAGCGAAGGAGAAGGGAGGCAGGAGGGAGGAGAGGGAGAAAGAGAGAGAGAGTCAACATATTGATCGATCAGACCTGTCGGCAGCCAGACAGCCAGGGAGACGTCTGTCCTTGTGCTGCCACTCTCTGGCCTGTAGACACCTAACCCCCCCCGCTCCTACCGGGGTGGTGGCGTCAGACCGGGGGAAGTGCATGTGTGTGTAGGTGTGTGCGTGTGAAGCATGCGTGTGTGCTCATATGTGCATGTTTACGTGTGTCGTTGTACTTTTCTATTTAACCACAGTGTCCGTTTGTGTGTGTGTGTGTGTGTGTGTGTGTGTGTGTGTGTGTATAGGTGGCCCTGCCCCTGCAGCCGGCCTGTCGCTGCCCTGCGTCTTCCAGGGCCTCAGGTGTGGAGTGTCTTCTCCTCTGTGGAATTAACTAGGTTCCAGTCAGGAAACTAATCTCACGCTCCCTGTCGCACACAGACGCATCTCAGGAGTATGGATTTTATCAATACAAAGAGCGCCGCGCACTGAGGCAATGCCAGCGCCGTAGTCTTCTCTGGAAGAGCTACTGTCAGCCACCAACCACAGCCCCTCCTCCTCCGCCGCTCTCAGCCCCTTTTGGGATTTTGTCCTTGTATAGAATTCCTTTCCTGGACAAGAAACATCATTTCCACTGAATCTTCTTTGGCAGAGGGGCTGTAGCAGAGGAGGAAAGAGTATTCAGATACTTTACTTTGGTGAATGAAGCAATACCTTGATGTAATAACACTCAAGTAGACGTCTTATGTTCAATATTCAACTTTGGAGAAAATATGAAAGAATTGTGAGCAAAATGTAGCTGAAGCACCAAAAGTAACAGCTCTTATAAAAAGGCTCATTATGAGGACTGACACAATTTCAGACTGTTACATTATTGATTCAGTGATGACATGAACCTAAAATGATTCAGTTGTGTCCATTTGTCAAAAAAAGTATTGAAATATGAAGTGCAATATTCTCAGAGATGTGTAAAGTTGCTCTAATACAAGTACTTCAAAATGGGCCTTAAAGAGTCGGGTAACCATGATGATAAAAACCACATTTTTCTTAACAAGGCTCTTCTTCTGGTGTCGACCCATGCAAGTACTTTTTTTTTTTTTTGCAACATGCTATCACCAGATTTCACAGAAAATAGTTCCAATGAAAACTGTTTATCCAGAAAAATGTGGATACTGATGTTGGCATATTACTGTTTTTATGCCATATTTCAATGCTGTGACAACCACAAATGATATTCCAATCACCTCCATTGTACTGGAGGAGTGGAGTGGAGGCAGGAATCTCTGCAAACCTCTCTGCACGACCAGAGGTAAGTGAAGCATTGTTTTATTTCTTTTTTTTTATAAGTTGGGTGAACTGACCCTTATATTGCATGTCATGTGTGGGATCTGCTAATACATAATATAAATAGGAAATATTCTACACTTCAGAAAACATTACAGGGTAAATTTGATTTGAAATGAGGTCCCCTCTCTCTCTCTGCCTCTTTTTTCCTCTCTGTCATTCTGTCCATCCATCCATTACAGCTGATCCTATTGTTCCAAACCAGAGAGCTGCGAGTTGACCTGAGAGGTCAGATAATCAGATGCTCTCCTCTGTGACCTGCACTAACCTGCAGTTCAGGGGACAGTGTGGTATAAGACCGTGTCTCTCCTCAGCCTGAGACACAAGCTCATATAATACTGGGCTGCTGTGCTGTTGTGAGATTGATAATTGAAGTTTCAGCATTTCTGGGATGCAACACAACACGCTGGTGAAAGTGCAGCACTGAAGATGCAGTCAGAAAGCATTGTCATTGTAAAAAAATAAACATGCACTGCACAGAAACAAACAAATCTGACCGTGAATAAGAAGAATACCAAAACTCCATCTGGCCGAATCAATATCACCTTGAAGGATGCAACTGCCTATAATTCAAGAGGTAACGGGAGTTTTGAATTATATTTCTCCGTCTAACCTCCTCCAGAAGCCAGATACCTGCATCAATCCTTAAACTGGATATTTCGGCAAGCTGGAGTGTTAATATGGATTTTTTCTACTATTTGAAACAACTGATTTAAATGTAGAAGATTCCTCATCACGGTTTGATCATAACCAAAACATTTTCAAGCTGTTCCGGTAGCGTCTCGATATTAATGCTCGTCTGTAACGGCGTCAGAGTGAAAATGCAGCGGACATGATGAACTGACAAAAGCAGAGCACAGAGGAGACCCCAGAAAATGGAGGCGAAAGACAGGTATAAGGGAAAGATTTCGAGGGAGAGAAAGAAGAAACGAGTGTAGGAGAAGGTGAATCTGATTTCTCCCAGTAAATTGGACTCCCCTGCTTTCTCTAATTCATGTTTCAGAGCTACTGCATCGATGGGGAGATGGAGAGGGTGAAGAGAGAGAGGGAGAAGAAAGGAGGGGAAAGGGAAGACAAATCCATGCAGGGGAGAGCAGAGGGAGAGAGGGAGACTGCGGCCGCTCTCCCACAGGCAGACAGCAATCAATAAATCAATAGGAAACTGTGGTTGGCTGGAGAACGGCTGGGGCTGGGAGGATGGAGGATGGAAAAGAGAGAGACCTGAATCAAAGTAGCTCCAAGATGGATGGAGCGAGGAGAGGAAGGGAGAAGGAGGAAGGGAGGGAGGGAGCGAGGGTTCAGTAGGGGTGGAGGCGTTGAGAAGGATGCAGGAAGAGGGGAGGAGTGCGTGCAGGAAAGGTGGTTTTAGCAGGAGATGTGAGGGCAAAACAGGTGGAGGTCCAGCAGGCTTTTGGGGTCCCCTCCCCGTCCTGCCTCCAGCACATCCTGCATCAGTGGTGCAGCGATAGGGCTTGGCACTGTGCGATGCCCCGCTGTGGTCTGCCCAATGAGCCCAGTGAAGCGCGGCTGTATCTGGGGCCGGGGGAAAGCCGTAGGCCCCCTCTGCCCGCTGGGTGCAGCCTGGTTGACTGGCTGCTTGCCTGGCTGCCTGCCTGCTGGCTGCCTGGCTGGCTGGACATCGATCTCAGTGGGTTGGAGAGTACAGCTGGACGCACACTGAGAGCTGGGGCTAAATCTGGCTCAGGCTCAATCAACGTTTGCACCTGTCTTTTCCAAAGGGAATTAAACGTAGTAGATAGAGAGAAAGGAAGAGTAATGGTGTGTGTGAGCATGTGTGTGTGTGTTTAGGTCTGAGTGTGTGTGTTAAGGTTAAGTTTTGAAGGTAGAGTGGGAGTGGAGAGTTTGTAAGGAACATGCTGGTTTTGTCATTAGTCAACATGGTTTTACTGCAGCAGGTGAGGCTGTAGTTTGATGTGTGCTTGTGTGTGTTTGTGATAGGCAGTGTGTGTGTGTGTGTGTGTGTGTGTGTGTGTGTGTGTGCATGCCTTATCTACGTGGCTTTGATGTGCAAATGACAAGGTGAATGAGAAGAAGATAGTCGCTGAGCTTCACGCAGATCAGGCAATTTGTTCAAGTTAAACAACAGAGATAGCGAGATCAAATATTCTTCCTCCCTGAGCGTCTCCCCCCGCGTGTCTGCAACATACCAAAAAGATAGAAAATGAATTGATCAAAATGTGAGGCTTATTACGCCCCAATGCATGGACCTGTGTTGAGCAATGAAGACAGAAACTGAAATGATAGCTCACAATTTCAAACATCAAAATAGCAACAAATTGCAACCTTGGCTTGCCGTACATGCCATATCTCAGCTTCTGATGATGTTAAAGTCCTTGAAATTTGGCACATCAATCAACATCAATCAGTGCGTTTTAAGGAGGATATGTGAAAACGTCCATATGCATATACTTTGGGGCGACTGCCTGAGGCCCCCAAACCACCCATAATGCACAGTTTTTTACATTTTCAGCAGGCAGTAATGACAAATATGTCATCTACTTGTGCCTTTCAATCACTTGGATCTGTTGTACACCGTTTTGTCTGTGTTCTCACTGAATTTCATGGCTGCAGGAACCCTAAAAACGGCTTCCAGTTTAAGACGATTTTTCTAGGATTGCAAAAAAATACTATGCCATTCTCAAAATTCAGTGACGATACTTGACAGAATTTATCTTTTGGTGTTAAATAGCAAATAAATAAAGACTGAAAAATGTAAACAAAAACCTCTATCTGATTTGACACGAAATGATGATGATTTGTTAATACCGTGGTCTGGGTGAATACTCCATTCTGATTGGCTGCAGGGAATCCATTAATTCCTGATAATGGACACAAAATATAAGTAGTTCAAGTAAAACTGTCTGCTCACCCCACATTAATGCCCTGGCTACGTAGGGCTGTACCTAAAATATGTAACCGTAGCAACAGCGACACAGTCAAGGCCTCTGTTTATAATTTATTGCAACAAGCGCACATCTAACTGCAATAATGAGTGACCTCAACATTTTTTTAACCTCTTTGGTGAATATGACACCTTTGATGGCTGGGATGCAGCGGAAGAAAGAGGAATTGAAAAGAAAAGAGAGAAAGAGCAAAAGGAGTTAACACCTGGAGAATTAAATCAAACATATGTTGTCAGAACTTTGCCGACAAACCTCTGCAGGCGTCGGCATCAGCTCTGCCAAGAAATAGTCACATAAAGAGCACATAAACGACAGAATTAGTGTTTATACACTATTTACAATTTTTGTATGGGTTAAACAAGCAAGATACAGTGTGTTAATTACCGAGCTTTAGAGGTGCTTTATGCTAAGCTAACATAACCATAAGGCTCACATCTAATGAACAACTATGAGAGTGGTATCAATCATCTCAGCTAACTCTTGGCAAGATCATAAGTAAGTATAAAAACACTTCCCAAAATGTCAGACTATACCTATAAATGTCTTGCTCAAGGGGAAGACTGTAGCCAGGATTTTTAGATACACTGTGTAAATCTCTTTTTTAACACTAAACTTTATTTAGCTCTTGCATGAAAACAAAATATCTAGTCTGGAATACGTCAGTCTTAAAAAAACCCAACATGTATGATATGTGTATGCTCGTAGAATGTAAACACCTTCATGTCACAAACTTTTTAGATCAGTTTCAAGTTTTCAATTTTTCTCTAAATCCTCATATTCAGAAAGCACCAGCGGTGTGTGAGAGGCATGATGGTTGCACAGCATTCACTGCATTTAAGTCCTCGTAAACAGATTTAAGCATTAGAAAGTGGAACCTTTCTCTATTAGCTCGCTCTGGCAAACTCTTGATGTTTATAGCTATTGTCAATAGTCATTGTGCAATTAAGCTGTTTGCATTGATAGCCTATTAGATGGCTTTCTACAGAGTCTTTATCAGCTGCAAGGCGGCTGTGCGGACTGTCAGGGACTCACTGCACACGTATAACTAACAATCACTGTCCAGCAACTCGTTAACCGTCTGAAACAAATAACTAGTCCTCCCCTGTGTTTCCTTCTCTCTCTTCGTTCATTTTTCTTCCCCCTCTGTCCTCCCTCCCATCTGCTATATTTTTCTTCCTTTCCTCTCTGCTCCCCTCATCTCCTCAATTTTCTTCTCCCTTTGACCTTTCCTCTCTTACTCTGTCTCCTCCTATCCTTTCCTGTCTTTTCTTCCCTCCTCTTCTCTCTGCTCCTCTCCGCTCCTGCATTGCTTTTCTCCCTCTCCTCTCCTCTCCTCTCCTCTCCTCTCCTCTCTGGGGTCCCATCCTAGAGAGGCTGCTCCCACCCAGACACAGATGGCCCCCAGATCAGATTTATCAAGGCCAGTAGAGCCCTCTGCGAAAGGTCACTCTCTTAAAAGCTGACCGATCAATGGTCCAACTCCTAATACTAACAGCCATGCTTTTTCGTTCGCTTTCTTTTTTTGTGTGTGTGTCTTTGACCATGAGTGTGTGTATCTACATGCGTATCTGAGTAGGTGTGTATGCTTTTATCCATGCATCTACCTGTGTGTGTGTGCAGCTCTGAGGACCGACAGAGACGAGGGCCCTGGGTGTTACTAATCGAAGGGCCGTCCCTCAGACAGTCCTCTAATGACCTCTCCACCTCTAATAGTGCAACCTTATTGAGGCTCTACTAAATATTTCAGCAAGTCATTAGCTCATTACACGTCATTATCTACAGCGCGTTCAGCCCGCCAGGATTAGCTGCGAGACTTTTAGCAACTTCTCTGCAGGAAATCAATAATTGGCAGACACTTTCAATCACCGGGATCATCCGTGTGTGGCTATCTGAAATTCACACATTCATACATTTGTGCGTGCGTGCACACACACTCGTTCCTACAAATACAGTGCGTCTGTATGTCCTCCACATTTGCTGAATTGACGTTTAATTATTTACTTCTTGTTTTCTTTTTATTGACCTGGATGGGAAGCAGGAAATTATAGTGTATTTATTGGATCGGCCCTGTGGAGAAGAGGTTAAGACGGTGACCATGAACTGCAACATTCCTGGTTTGAGTCCGGCCGGGGATCACTGTTGCATCTCCCTCTACCTCATTCCCTCTCAAACTCTCTATTGTCTCTATTCAAGACATGAGCATACAAATACAAAACTATATTTAACTTTTCAGATATTCCTCCAATCATTGTTCTTGTGAATTACTGGAAAATTTGACCTCTTCCGGCTACTAAAAATGAATCATTTTATGGCTGATGTAGTCATAACCATAAGACATTATGCAGCTGTTGACAACGTTGGCAAGCAGACATTGCCTCACTTTAAAGGGTCAGGAGCCCAAACATTTGTGGACCGCTGACGTAAACTGCCACACGATTGTCCCGACAACCCACACACAAAAAAATGAGTTTGAGTTGAGCTGAATTTCTGTGATATTTTTATTGACAGTTCAGTTTCTTGGGCTGAACCAGATGTGTAAATCACTGAAAAGATGCTTTAATACTAAGATTACACCTCTGGATGTTTTTGGTGGGTGGAGCACACACGTTTATGCTGTCGATCACTAAAATACAGGCTCGTTAGACTGAAAAACTGATAAGCTTACGGCTGATATTCTGTTTTCAAAAGGCTTTCTAGAGGTAAGATCCACACCTATTATATATATATTATATTATAGTGCCACAGTCTGGAATCAGCTCGACAGCTCTACAAAGGAGCAAACTGGTCTACAGGCTTTCAGAAATAAGTCTTGACACCAGTACACCTGACAGACATGAGCAGACTGTTCTCACTGTTTGATATGTTTTAAATGAGTGCTCCAGTGATTTAGTCTTGTACTTCCATAAACTCCATAAACAACAGAGAAAAACACAGCAGAGACAAAGATATGCTCACTTTCTGTTTCTTTTATGCGACAAGCACCAAAAAACCCCCATAATGCAATTGGATCTTTCATTATTTTACAGTATATGCCTCAGGCTCCACGGCGGCCCAGGCCCTGATACTTTTCAATAATCACTCCTTAGACTAGTTTTAAATGCAGAAAACACCAAGTGCACGGTAATCTCCACCTCCACTTCAACTATCCTGCCATTAAAACCCTAAATGGGACTCGGATTACTCCTGTTGAGTCATGGAAACACTTGGGAATTTGGCTTGACAGCAGACTATCTGTCAAGATTCATTTGACTCCAATAAATTAAAGGATTTCTGCTGTCTTCCTTAAAACTACAGTGCAGTCAACATTCATGTCTGTCCTTGACTTTATTAATTCCTTCTTTATTGTGTAGTTGTGTTGTTTCTTCATAACTTCCTGTAAAAAATTCAAGGTCTCGAGCTCAGTCCGAGGTAACTCTAAACACATTTAGAGAGCTCTGTTCACAAGCAGACATTGTGCAACTGCGTCCGCAGATTTGTTATTTACACCCCATGACGGATAAACAAATTCATGTGTGAAATTGGTGGAGTGCTCCTTTAATTGTGCTTTCATTGAAATACTGTGAATTGAACTAACTTCTAAAATAGAAGTGAAATGTGAAAGCTGCCTCATCAACCGTACGGCTCTCACATTTGGCTTTTTTGGCATCTGCAGGTTGTGACGTGATTTGAATAGAGTGAAAATAGATTTCTGTAACAGTTGCAAGAATTTTGTAGGTTTGACTTCTTGTGATATAGACTGAAAAATGGAAATTGCAGCCATCACATCAGGGTCACCATTCACTGTTTGCAGCGTGTGCGTGCGGAGATTACCAGGAGCTTTTGTTTTTAAGGGTCACGAGCCAAGGTTGAGTACCTCGGCTCTAGTGTCGAGAGGGGTCTGTGTGGTGGACCTGAGCGTGCCTGCTGCCTGGGAGGGAGACGAGAGCTGTTTAAGGCAACCATGAAACCTCTTTGACACACTTTAGGAGTCACTTAACAAAGGGCAGGGTGTGCGTGGTTTAAGTGTGTGACTAATTTCCTTTAACTCAGTGTGAGATTGAGAGACTCAGGGCCAGAGGGGGGCGGAGCTGCTACTTGTTAAGAAGGTCAGAGGTCAGCTCTTCTTGAATAGACCCAGAAATCCCCAATCAATTACGCAAACACATACACAAACAGAAACACACGCCTGCATATGAATGCACGAACAAACGCGCGCACACACACACACACACACACACACACACACACACACACACACACACACACACAAGAATCAGAGGAGTCTATTATAAGCTAATACATTTTTTGTTTGGTGCCACGGTGCATACCAAACAGCAGCGGATATAATTCTGTGGGGGCAGTGGATTGACAATCAGTCAACGACAAATGGGAAGCACGGCTTCTGTAAACAGTCTTAACAGTTATGATCCAAACAGCAGCTTTCTCTGCTCCGGCTTTTGCCTTAAACGACGTACGTGTGGGTCCGTGATCTATCACTCTCTCCTCACCCGCTCCTCCTGCTGCTGCACCGAGACAGAAGAGGGGGATGTTTGAATCAGCTAAAAGTTTAAAAGCTTTATTATAAAGAGGAAATACAATTGCTTTCTTTCATTCCTCATCTGTCTTCTCTCTCGCTTTTGTGCTCTGTCCATTTGGACAGCAGCGGCATTACTCAGCAAAACAGCAAATCTCCTCATCGGAGAAATTAATAAGTGAGATATGGTCGAATCTGAGTTAAGGTGGAGGACCAATCGAGGGGAGTGCAATGAGTTTACAGAATGTAATCGGATTACTGATGCTTCACCATTAAAGTGTTTTACACTGTTTCTAATAAGAAAAGATTACAGTTTACAAAATGGTCTCAGCAATTATATCATGCTCACTTGCATAAGACTGAAATAATGATTCCTTGTACATTATCTCCACACAGGTAACAACCACCATATTCCAACACTTTATTCAAATTTAGGCATTAGAATACACTGCACACACTGCTATTATGTCAAAAGATTGTTCTGATTTTCGGCAGTTAATAATAAATGTGCTGTGTGGTCGTGTGGCTGTATGATTGCTGCAGACAGAGTTTAGAATCATGCATTTTGCATGCACTGGCTGAAACTGTATCATATACCTTTAATAATGAATATATCCTGTCGTACTTTGTCATAATAAAGTATGTTTAAAATGTGCTCATGATGCCTCGTTACGTCCTCCAAGCCAAACGTCAACCTAAATCACACACGACAATCCTACATTGTGCAATATTGTACAATGATTTTTCACTTTTTTCCCCTCTCTCTCTCTCTCTCTCTCTCTCTCTCTCTCTCTCGTCTCTGTTCTTCCCTCTCCTCCCTCGTACTCGTTGCAGTCGTAGGCTCATCCCGGCATCCACCCCAACAATATTTCACATCCTGATTTATTTTGGTCCTGGAGTCATGTGACCCTAAATATTGTAACTGACCCTGGGCGTATTGATCTCTCTGTGTCGGCTAGCACTGCGACTTCCTGCCTTATAACGGCCCTGTGAAACCCTCCACGATCTATCATTATCAACATCATCATCATCATCATTTGGGAAAAAGAGCAATGTGCTCCATATTTATCACTTTGCATGTGTGTGTTTGTCTGTCGATGTGGGTATCTTTATGTGTGCGCTGTGTTGGTATGTCTCTCCACATCGCGTTT
This sequence comes from Heniochus monoceros, assembly GCA_029783685.1. NCBI lineage: Eukaryota > Metazoa > Chordata > Actinopteri > Chaetodontiformes > Chaetodontidae > Heniochus > Heniochus monoceros. Next base: position 24,975,180 of record JAPZEA010000001.1, on the reverse strand, counting down.
CTGCATTACACCTGCATCTAAGTCTGCTGTTTTTTGTCTGTGTGTCTTTGTTTGTCCATGTATGTTGTGACCACTGTGTGTGTATGTGTGTGTTTCCCTAATGATGCTATTTTGCCAGAGGAGAGAAGAAACCCCTGTCACCATTGTAATGAGGGGTATTTATATCAGTTACCTGGCACTGAACCACTCTGATCTCCTCCCCTCATGTCTCATTCCCACAAGACAGGTGTGTGTGTGTGCGTGCCTGCGTGTGTGTCAGCGCCAGTGCTAGTTAGCATTTGTGAGTGCCAACATTTTTCAGATTAAAGCAAACAACTGTGGCGGAGTGTGTATGTCTAAGTGCACATAAATGGGCAAAGGTACAAGAAATGTGCAGGATATCATGGCCACAGCACAAAACCGTGTGTGTATGTGTGTGTGAGAAGGAGGAGTGTGTCGAGGGTGGAAGAGACAAAGAGGGTAAATTGAAAGGAAATGATGAGCAATGAGTCTGTGTCGCACATTAGTGTTCTGCAGTTTTTTTTCACCATGATTGTCTGTTTCCTTGGACCTTACTGTGTGTGTGTGTGTGTGTGTGTGTGTGTGTGTGTGTGCTTTGTGTAGCCTTAGGGTGCAGTTTTTATCCTTATCTCTACGTCCAGGAGTGTGACACGTCTAGAAACGCCTTTAGAAATTTCTACATCTTTTGACCAGAGGCCTTAAAAAAGTGTGTGTGTGTGTGTGTGTGTGTGTGTGTGTGTGTGTGTGTGTGTGTGTGTGTGTGTATGGTTGTGTGTGTTTGCCGGTTGTGGTACTTGGAAACATCCGAACAGTTCAGATTTAGAGGTGAGATGTTTTAAAGCCCTTGCAGTCAAACCAAGAGAGAGAAAGACAGGAAATCTATTTGTGTAAATCTCATTTAAAGCATCTCATTGATATTCCAAAAAAGTTGGTGTTTAACACATTACGTAACTCACAGCTAACTTTGCTACATTATGCACCAGCTGTTTCATTTTATTTGAACACTATTTACTGTACACAGTGCACACTGAACATCTAATACAGCACAGTACGTGCAAGATGTTTAAACTTTCTTCACCTGTGCATATAAATTCATCCTGCAGTCGATACTTAAAAGTTAATCAATATCAGCCACTTAGAGGGAAAAAGCAATGAAGAATTACCGTATTTAAAGGGTAGAAAGTAGAGAAGTTCTGGCGAGTAACCTCCCCTGACAAATGTGACTGAAGGCTGAAGTACAAGTCGGTAAACAAACAGCCAAGAACACACACTGCCCAAGGTAAGGCAAGTAAAGAGGGGCATGAAATATTGTGCCGGAACATATTCGTCTTGTAGGGATGAACACATCTGCTCTTGTTTGTTTACATGCTCGCCGTTCAGAGTGTTGTATCTGTTTATTTGCCTTGTTTATCCGTATTGTGTTGCATGTATGTGACACACGGTGGTCTGAGAGGTGGTATAAAATCAATTCAAATCAATTTCACATCAATCATCAGTCATTAATACATTTAGACAAAATAAAAGCAGAATATCTGCAGACATGCAAGACCACTGTCAGGAGTAGCGTGTAACATTGTGTCGAATCTGAGGGAAGATTGCTGATTGCTTTATGGTACAGAGTGAAGGATGTTGGATGGCACAAAACAAGAACGTGGTCCTGCTCTTCCAGTACAAGCAAAGCTGTCACAGTTTCTAAACATGTCTGATGATGAGCTGAAGGAAAAAGCCAAAGGAAACACTGCTTCAGCAAAGCCACAGAGAGAATAAATGCACCCGGACCAATGAGGTGAAGGAAAGACAGAGGGTGCTAATTTTGTGCATCGGGGTGCATGGTGCAAAGTGCAGTCAAGTGTGCTGTTTACAGAGGGAGGCAGCGCACTTTGTGGCTGTAAGTGTTGCTTAATTGCCGGTAATCAGGTTCCGATGCAATAGCAGCACACATTTTAAACCAGCTTCCATAAAATCAGCAAAATACCAAATGAATGTGTTTT
>JAPZEA010000001.1:24835576-24838971 GCA_029783685.1 Heniochus monoceros | reverse complement strand
TATTTCTTCAAATGTCAAACTATTCCGTTAAATGTGATGTTTAGCATTGCACGTCTGGTTTGTTTTTGGATGAAAAAATCCTCTGTAGACTGTAAATGACTGCCAAATCAATTATTGATGTTTAGCGTGGTGTATCTGTAGTGATATTTATCCTTAATCAACATACGGCAACACTGTGTAGTGATGTGTTACGCTTCTAAATAGGCTCACCTTTCAAATAAGCTGTATTGTTTTCTCCATCACGTCATTTGTTTTCAAAAGGTGAGTTTAATTACTGCTGATTTATTATCAGCCCAGCCTGATCAGAAGAAAACAGTCCGGCTTTAACTCTATCTTTGGTACGAGACTCTGAATTCCACTTTAATTTATGTCTACTCAAAGACAGATTGTTTGCAATCCAAAAATATCTCCCATCTCTCCTTTGGCTGGAAGACTATACTCAAGCTAGAACTTGTACATTCCAGAAAATGAATTAATAAGGTGTGGGCTTTTTTGCATGGCAAACTTAACAGCCTATAAGTCCAGAGTCTATAAGTTTACAGCATGAAATATGTGGTGATTTATAATTATGAGTGGGCTGCTCCCGGTTATCTCAGAAAAGCCTCCTTCAAGAAAAGATTCAATTTCTGTGCCTCCATTTGAAATATGTGCATTCATTTTTAGCCGCTTAAAGAAATGGAAATCGGCAGGCTGGAGAATCACTGTGGAAACGCCATCTTAGCTGCTGCTTGGTCTGGTACAATACTTTGAAAATCCCTTTAGAGTCTCTGCCACACACAGGGCAGACCCTCGGGAGGAGAGGAGATTGGGGGGAAAAAAAAATGGCTTTCATGGTTAACAGGTTACAAGCTATCCAAGTTAGAAAGTGGAAAACCAAAGAATAATAATCACTCAGTTTGCATTTCATCAATATGTTCCCATCTATCATGAGTCCCTAATGCTAAAACAGACAGAGCTTCAGCAAAGTGACTATTGATCAACGGCAATCAATGCGTCAAGTCATGTAAATTTTATTTAAAGAGCACAGAATCACAAATCACAATTTGCTTCAAGGGGCTTTAGAGCCTGTACAACACATGACACCCTCTGACCTTAGGCCCTCAATTCAGATAAGGACAAAGCCGCCGGCAAAGCAGCTCTATATGTTAAGCTCAGTAACATGTCTGTGGATATTCTCAATACCTGGATCTTTCTCCACTGTCTTTGTCAGACTAGTGCGGACTAGAAAGACCGATGCGCATGAACTGATGAAGCCCCTTGGATAAGAGGCGAAACGTCTTCCTAAGACAAATACAAGTCCAGTTGCCTACGATTCATTTTTGCCCTAAGAGTTAAGCTCAGTACTGAGTGGACCCAAAATGCAGCAGAGAAAAAACACAAGGAGCAAAGTTTAAAGCTTAAGCTGGCCTGAGGACGCAGCTGCTGCTGTGGTCCACGGAGCGATCTGGTGAAGACTGGCAGGAAAGCTCAGAGCGATAAACTGCAGAAGCTGATGAGATGATGACGTGCAGGTGTGCCGGCTGCAGGAGCTCAGGAGCGGGAAGGAGTGGACACGCCCACAGAGACACAGGAGTACCCAAGGAGACAAAAGGCAGGATAAAACACAGAAACACATGGAAAAAACTAACAGGGTTAAAAAAGAAGAAACCTCATGGAGAGCGACAGAGGAGGGGTCTCCTTCCCTTTTAGATGTCATGTGCACAAAATTGATCAGCAAAAAATCACAATATGTATAAATTCTGATGACAAAAATGCAAATATACTGATATAGTGAACTAGATTGTAAAACATAAGTGAAGAGTATGGATCCATGAGGACGATGAACAGCTTTGGTTGGTATGGTCTCAACCAAGGAGACATGGAAGGAGGACAGGCCACACACACACACAGAGGAGGAAGTACAGCATTCACACTGGTAAGAGAGACAGACAAACACAGAGCCAGACATAGAGAGGAGAGAAGAAGAGAGGCTGAATCTCCTCAGGGACGATAATCCAGAGACAAACATCTGGATGAGGACACCGACAGCCAGGAGAGAGAGAGGTACCTGGACTGCTGATGGTCCTGCAGATACAAACCTGAGTGAAAAGAGAGGAGAAGGAAGAGGGAAGTAGAGAGAGAGCTTGTGGGAAACAAAAACAACAGAAGTTCAGAGAGATTCGGTGGTTATCAGAAGTTAACAGTTTGTTGATTTCTCCTCGGCAGGACAATCATTTACCATAAGTACCAAAGTTAACAGATTCATTGAGACTGAGGCCAACCTGCCGAGTGGATAACGGTATCAGGGACGAGGTCTGAGGTATTGAAGGATGAGCACTAATTAAAAATTAGGGCAAAAACATGAGTTTTTAGTTTAGATTTAAAGGTCTCAACAGAGTCAGACTGTCTGTTTTTTCCAGAAGGAAGAGGTACAATAGGAAACGGCCCTGCAGCCTGGACGGATGGGAAAACTGTAGTCTGAGAGTGGAGTGCACGGGATGGGATTTAAGGTGTAATGAGACCAGACAGATATGAGGGCGTGAGACCATTTAATGCTTTGTGCCATCAGAAGCATCTTAAAGTCTGATCTGACATGGATATGAAGCCAATGAAGCAACTAGTATGTGGAAAAGCAGACAGCCACACATTACATTAATCAAGTCTGGATGAAATTAAGGTCTCTACGTCAGCCACGGACAGAAAACACCTAATTTTAGCTATCTTACCTAAGTGGAAAAAGACAATCTTGGTGGTTTCTTTAATGTGTAATGTGCTGATCAAAAGAGATGTGTAACACCAAGATTTTTGGCTGTTAAACACAAGATTGTTGAGGGTTAATGTTACTTGGTCAAACTGGTGTCTACGTCGAGCGGAGCCATTGACGAGCATTGCAGTTTTATCAGAACAGAGCAAGAAATTAGGTGACATGCAGGATCACACACCAGATAAACCGGCCTCAAAATTAATGATTTGTACATGATCATCAGCCTTTACAGGCACATACAGCTGAGTATCATCAACATGGCAGATTTTGGGCAAGAGGTGAAATATATACAGAGCTAAAGAGACCAATAATTTATCCCTGAGGTACACCACTACAGGAGCAACTGGAATCACGATCATTTCTGATGTCCCAGAAATTTCTATTTTGACAGATATACTTCAGAGCTTATCCAGAAATATTAATACTGTGAAATGCAGCACTGATACTCAGTGTCTGTCTTACAGTGTCTATCTACAAAATATCATCAAAATGTCAAAGGATGGTGGTCTCTGTTTAATTAAAGTTGCACAAAACAGACAACAGACCTTTGTTGATGTTACCAGACCATTTTTGTGTTATCTGTGGATCACTGAGAGACAGATTTGATGAGTTGCCTCAATGTTGCGTCAGTTTTAAAAATGGTTGTTTGTCT
>JAPZEA010000001.1:24828076-24830576 GCA_029783685.1 Heniochus monoceros | reverse complement strand
ATGGAGTGTTTTAGAGTGCTCTGCTAATCAGATGTATTAGGATAAAGGGGGAAATCGGTCCCTGGGCATTAACATAGGGCCTGGGGAAGCAGTGCCTCAGAGCACGGGGAGTGGGTGTGGCTGAGGTGCTCCCCCTTCCTCTGGAGGTTTCTCTAGTCTGACTCACAGATGGGAGGTACTCTACCTCAGGACCACAGGAATTCCCTGATTTTCCTCTGTCACAACTATTTTTTTGGATGCTCCTCGCAAGTTGATTACAGGTTACTGTACAGCATGATAGACATGTTATTGATGAGTAAGTGCGCACTAAAACATTGGAGCAGTTCTTTCAGTGCCTTGCTCATAGGCATGTAGCCTCTGGATGTTTAAGGGTTGAACAAGCAGCTTATGAGGATAGAAAAAAACAAAAATCTTATATATGCATATGAATTTCACAGGTATGTGGAACACACACCGTGCTTAAACATGTCACGTTTACTGTATATCTATAATCCAATTATATTATGTACCAGGTCATATGATGTAATAACCTCAATAATAACCACTGGGACTGTGCCTACCAGACAGGGGCAGGGGGTGAATGTGTGTGAGCACATGCTACTAACATAAATTAATTGTTTCTGAAAACCAATAGCTGCCTCACTTATCACTCATCTCTAATATTATGCTCTCACTGAGCATGAACAATAGCAGAGATACTGTGGATCTAAATAACCTGTAACATGTAATCTCATTCTCACATGTGCTCTTCATCGGTGGCTCGGAATAAATGATGCCATTTCATTTGCAGCCCGTTTCCTGCTGAGTGTGCTCACAGAGCGGCCGTTTCTTTGCAGGTTCTGTGGTAAAATTGATAAAACTCGCACGGGTGGGATAAGGTGATCTAGTTATCTGTCATCCTTTCCTCCTAATTCTTGCATCATTATGCTCTAATGGGACGATACAGGCGATACCTCATGGGTATTATCAAGTCATTTGCGTATCAACTGTAGCTCTGGAAGACGGCGAATGCTTCATTTGTCAAACGCTAACATGCAGATGTCAGGATGTTGGCTCTGAAAAGAGAGAGGCCGCTCGCTAATTGGTAATCAACACTCATTAAACACTAGTACTCTTTTAGTGTGATTTGTCCAGACAGGGTGCAGCCACAGTGCAGCACAGTGCTTTATATAAGTGATGTTAAGTCAATGGTACAGTAAACAGAGATATAGCTTAGACCAGTGGCTCTCAGACTGAGAGAGGGTGTGTGTGTGGATCACTTAGTTGAATGATGATGGTGATTTATGTTGGGGAAATAAACAAATAAGAGCTTTCTGGTGCTATTTTGCTGACCTTTATTTCACTAAAATTCAAGTTGGAGGCTTTTTACTAGTTGCTTCCCGTAACCACTGCTAATGATTGATGGGGTCGGGTGTGGTCATGGACCTTTTTCGGCTTCAGAAGCGGGGCATGCCAGAAAAAATTCGAGAATGACTGTCAGCTGTGATTGAAGCTGAGTTTAGTACATTGAGTACATTAGAACAATTTGATCACAAATCCATGAAGATAATTGCCCCAAATGAACCAGCAGTTATTGTTAGGTGTATTTTGCATGGAGTGTTATATGATTATGGTCCATAATGGGTGAGTCATGTAACAAGGTACAACTTAAAAAACTGTGTTTTTTAAATATACTTTCTAAAATAGCCTGTCAATTTTACGTATTGCATAATATTGCCTGAAAGGGTAGTATGTGGAATGTAGTATGAAGCGACATCTATGTAATGATTAACAGAACCACGAAAATTAAACAGAATGTGGATTTACAACTACATGGATTAACTCTAGATCACTTGGAAATTCCCAATCTGCAATAGTGTGTGTTGACACCTCAGAGCTGTGTGCTGTGCCTGCTATGAAGCTGTGTCCAAAACGACTTCAACTACTTTGGATTTGCAATTCCAAGAAGGAATTTACATAAAATAACATCTAGAAAGCTGACAACTGAGCCATGTAAAGCTTCTGTTTTCAACCCTAGTATAATATTCATAAAAAAAATCAAAATGTTTCTCCTGATCGTGTAACATCACCACACCACTCTGAGTATATACAGTTTTTATTTTTTTAATTTTTTTTGCAGCTATTAATAATGTAATATGGCTGTTTCATTTTCATTATCAGCTTTGCTCAACGCAAAGTTTCCCAGCGCCCTGTGTAATAAGCTGCAGCGTACTTTGTCTCAATATGGGTTAATAATTTTGCCTTTTAATATTTCAAACCAGTTATGTAACTCAAATTTGAAACACTTTTACACAGTGTAACCAATTTATAACCAAGTTATAGATTATAGAGCCATGTCTGGTCAGCATCCAGCACTCTGCCAAACACTGACAGCCACAGAGGAAGAGCAGCACATTTCTGCAACTTTAAGACTCAGATATGTGCTCACCCAGAGACAGAGTCCCCTGCTATGCATGTATCACCTTCACGCAAGCAAAGAGCAACAAAAGTTTGTTTGATC
>JAPZEA010000001.1:24666965-24678039 GCA_029783685.1 Heniochus monoceros | reverse complement strand
ACCATATTACTGTATATAAACTAATTGTTGGTGGATGCTGATCTTTAAACATCACCGCCACTGTTTCAGGCTTAGTAAATCTCACCTAATTCACAAAACTACGATTGCTTCTTTTCTTATTATTGCTGTCACCTATATATGTGCTACATGACACGTACCATATTTTGGAAGGGGGATGTGAACATCCTTTATCGGTGAATAAGGCCCTGGCCCCACCTCAGTAGACGCCCCTAACTTAAAAAAGTAGCGGGTGCCACTGGACAAACCCTGGACCTCCACACTGGTAACGCTCCATGAGGAAGAGACAAACATTGTCAAGGCCTATTGTTAATCACACGGTTTTGCTCAAGCCAGAAATTTTAGACATAAAATAATACTGTGAGGCAAAAAGTTCAGTGATGAACTGTTTTCAGTGCAGTGAGAAGGTGATGCCAGCCAGCACCTACCATCCTGAGAGAGCTTTTCCCACGTGTGCTCAGGCTGGCTGAGGTTGCTACTGAACAAGATCCTGTAGCTGATGATTATTCCGTTAGGCTCCAGCGGAGGGCGCCAGCTCACCAGCGCAGAGGACGAGTCCAGAGCGCTAAGCTGCAGCTCCTCTGGAGGTGTGGAGGGCCCTGAAGGAGAGAGGAGGACTGGGTCAGTAATTAGAGCCCAGAAATGAGGCCTCACAGCTGCGGAATGCATATTGTCTTGGTGGGGGATTTGACATGTTGTGTGACGACCATCTGCGTCCTCCTGTCCGCGCCACCTGGGTACAGGAGGGAGCGGACAGGCAGGGCAATGGGGGAATGGGCCGGGGCTCAGGTGATGATACGTGGCAGTGGAGAGCGTGACGGGGTGACTGGTGGTAATAATGTCATTAAAAGCAGCCCGCTCTCTGCTCACCACCCCTCACTTGGCTGACAGCTGCTGGCCAACATGAGAGCCACTACTACACCTGAGTATTTCATTACAGCCAGTTATCAGCCATCAGTGCCAAACCACTAATTCCCATGTCCACTGGCCACTGGCCAACACAGTGATCCACACATGAGTGAGCACGGACTCACTCGCATGCACTCAGTCACGCCTCGACATGCACACGTTACAGCATCTGCAGGCTTCAGAAAGCAAAAGGCTTTACCTCCCTAGCTGGAGATCCAAATAATGAAATAAAACTGGCATGGTCAGCCTATCAAGAGCAGCTAATCAGACAAAAGCTGCACTTCAAGTGGGCACTTCAAGAAGGAGGTAAAATATTTCACCAGACACAATGAAAAATCTTGGACCAACTGTAAGTCTAAGAGTAGATGGTAAAATTCCTCAAATAATTAGAGGAATTCATTCAGTTAGTCTTTTGAGCAGAATGAATTTGAAAGGACCAATACCAGGAAATACAAGCACTGATGCTCTTTAAACTTTATTCAAACAGAGAAATGCCAACCCTGCATCCTTGTCCTCCTCTTCCACAAATGTATTCTCACACATTTACAACTAGTGCTGCAGCTGCTCAGCATAACTCTTCTATTTCTTCTATAACTATTGGTAAAGTGAACTGCAAGGTGGGGGAGAGGAGTGTTTTCATTCATCATTATCAACCGAGTGAAGAGAGAGTGCACACCTCAGTACGCTCTCTGAAGTGTTTCCCTCTTATGTCAAAGCTCTGCAAAATGCTCGCTAACTTTATTTGGCATCCTTAAAAAACCAAATTATAAAGTTCTTTTCACTAAACAACAATGAATAACTGAAGGAAAATGAATAAAACATCATTAATTGTTGTAATGCTGACTTCTAAGTGTTTTAAAGGCCTCAAAATACTGCAGGAAGACGTTCAGGGACTTCGATCGTTGGGTTTTTAAAAGCCAAAACAGAACGTAGCTGACTCCACCGATGGGAGGGGACTCACGGTCAGACAGAGTCGACTCCTCCACCGTGCTGCTGAAGGGTCCCACCACGTCCTCTCCGTTAGACTGCACCGCCAGCTCGTAGCGGGTGAAGGGCTTCAGCGCCCCGAGCAGTATCTCCTGAGCAGAGCTGCAACACACAAACACAGCAGAGTCCTGAGTGTGCGCTGCGCGTTTTCTATTGGCTCGCTTTAATTTACCTGGACCACTCCAGGCCACGACATGTATCTAACCCTTTATACTGTTCCCTCTTATTACCCGCCTCATCGTTTACTGCTTTATGTTTGCAAGAATTTATGCACCTCTTTAGCCCAAGAACTCATCTCCTTACTGGAGATAATTCTTGAATAAATATGATACACCGAGAATAGTGAGGACAGCGGTGATATATAGAGTATACTCCTTGACAAAGAGGAGCAGTAAAATCAATTCAAGGACAATATTATGTGCTGGTGGTTGGTGGACTCGTTGACACTTTGATTAGAAATGATGATTAACAATGGAGCTCCTCAAAGCTGCAAGAAATATAACAAATCTCACAAATCTCACATTGGCTATGTTAGACAACAACAACAGAAAAAAAAAGTTTTTATGTAAGGAAATGCAAAGGCCAAGGTGCTCTTGAAGATGAAAAACTGTGTCACCTAAAGAAATGCTCTTCTACTAGGCAGAGAAAGCAGACGAGGTATGCTAGAAGCCTTTATTCAATGGAGGAATTTAATGACTTCAAAAGCAAGCTGACCTCTCAGGGCGTTCTTTAGAGCAGACATAGTAGAAAAAAATATTGTCCAACTGAAAAAAAAATATATACCATACCATACCATTTCTACTCGCTCTGTGTAAGAGGAATGTTTCTTTTTGGTGACCAGTTTCTGTCAGTGCTATCATGCTACTTCTACCGGTGTGTGCTTCAGCACAGTTTGGATTTAGGTCCACTGTCAAAATGGGCTTTGTGATGTAACCATGAGCCATGAGGGACAGCATCTCTCAGACATTATGAACATGATGAAGTTTCATTTGTCCACCTCGGTGTCTGACCTGGTGTGATAGGAGACCAGGGAGGCGTTGGTGGTCCCCGCCGGGCTGCAGCGCACCGTGTAGTTGATGATGCGGACGTTGCTGAAGCGCGGCTTCTCCCAGCGCAGCCAGATGGAGGTGGAGCTGTTGGCCACGGCCTGGATGCTGCTCGGGGGCAGCGGAGGGGGGCGCACCGGCAGTAACAACGCTGCAACGCACAAACACGTTATTTTAACTCAGTGTAACATTTGCTTCATTCATTTCTGCATACATGCGTGCATACACGGAGAGATCTTACTCGTGTTGTGGGTCTTGTCTGTCCTTCCCTTCCACACTGCAGCTGCTCCATCTATCTGCTTGTTGAAGGCCCAGACCCTCACCTCGTACTGCCGATCAGGGACTGACACACACAATCACAAACAGTGAGAGTTAGTCCACTTGTCACTCTGCATGCTGTGTGTGTGTCCAGGAAACCACGTATGACAACTTGCATTCAAATGCTTTAACCTGCAAGACAGCTTTTGAGGGAAACGGCGAGACATTAATCATTACTTTTCTTCAGAAGTGTCTCTTTCTGTTCCTTATTTTTTAAAAGTAGGTTTGCTGTTTTTCGAATGAAACACAACACTATCAGTCAAGGATGGAAAAACAGCTTTTTCCTCACTCAGAGCTGAACAAGGCTGACATTTTTCTAAAGCAGAGTGAGGCATCATTTTACTTAATACCTAGTGAAAGGGAGCTAAATGCAAGGTTAGAAAAAAGGCAGAATACTCTTCGAAGCACGCCGCATCTGGAGAGGCCTCTGCCAATAACTCACCCAGCCCAGTGAGCAGGTGATACCGGGCCTTCTTACGGAGCCTGATGGTGTGGGTCTGCATTGTCCTTTCTCCGTCTCGACAGGACAGCTTGTAGCCAGAGACCACTGTGTGATTGGGCGAGGGATGCCACGTCACATTGAGTGTGTTCAGTCTGGCTCTGACTTTCAGCTCAGTCGGGGCAAATATCACTGAGAAAGTTTGGAAAAGGAAAAAAAAAATGACTTGACAAAGAATTCAACACTGTAACATCACCACTAACCACCAGACTTTCACTCCAGCTATATTTTGACCTGTTGCTGGTGGCCTAAATCCAAAAAACTAAATGTTTGTAGTAAAAAAAGGTCTATGAATTGGACATATCTGGGGGCAATGAAGAAACAAGAGGGCTGTGGTGCTAGAAAGGCTGTCAAAATTCAGATGAGTGCTGAGTACAGGATAGAAAGATCTGCCAGGGAAGGTAATAAAAAGAAATGATGCTCATGAAGTAAATGCACACTGGAGTTCACCGTCACTGTGGCAGTAAAGATGTGTGTTTTGTATCTTGTGGCAAAGTTTAATCAGCATTCCTTTTCACAACAGACGCTAATGAGAAAACAAAGACACACTATTCCCTAAATTATGTTATCTCAGTAAAACTGAACTTGGCATCTTTGTTACGATGCTCCACCATATTTCACATTATTGTATAGATGGCTGTTAGCCTGCATGCCTACTCAGTGACTAAATGGCCATTTACAAGCAGAAAAGAGTTTCTTATTGACCTGTTTTGTTCCCTGTATGGATTACAGCTCCCAAAATTCCATGTCATTCCAGAGATGACACTACAAGTTCACTGGGAATCCTGAGCAAAACAAAACAGGAACTTTGGGAATGAGAAGTTGCTCAGAGAGCCAGGTGCAGTGTCTTTCTTACCCATGCTGTGGTTGTTGTCGGCTAACGTTTGGTGCTCGGCCCACTCAGAGGGCACCCCGAAGCCGACGCCAGTCCCAGCTGCTATCCTCAGCCGGTAGACCTGGTTGGGCTGCAGCTCTCTTAGCGTGAACTGAGTCTCATTACCCCCGACCTCCACCGAGAACACGGTGTCCACTGTGGGAACACACAATGCACACGCTCACAATAAAGAACATGAAGGACAATCTGTTATGAACACGGTGCCATTCAGAGTGCCATTCCGAAGAGCTGTTTATTCACGATATATGATTCTGCTCAGCAACTGTACTTTATGTTTTTTTTTTAGAAAGAGAGCAGAAACAAAATATCATAAAGCAGACTGTATACGTCCGCTCTTTTCCTATGAATAACTCATGTGAAACCAACTTAGATGGAACCAAAAGTGGTGAATCTCCTGAATAATTCTAAATGTGCTTTTACTGGCAGGTGAGGGCGACTTGTTGACCAGCAGGGCTTACTCACTCTGATCCGGAGTGCAGTACTCGATGCGGTAGCGGGTGACAGCTCCTCGACTGTGCTGCAAGGACAGCGGACGCCACATCAGCCTGATGTCTGTCGGGGAGGTGCTGGCGATAGACAGCTGAGGAGGTGCGCTCGGCACTGCGGGGGGGAGGGAGGGGGGGGGGGGGTAAAATGACATCATGACCTGTATGATGATGCACATTTAAAGAAAATCCTCTAGAGCTGCACGGTTGCTGGACAGTTGTGACATACACTATATCTATAACTAATCTATGCTCTTTAAATATTTAAAAGCCTGCACCAAACCAACCCAAATTTCCTAAAGAAGGAGTGATGCAAAGATGGTGATTCTAAAATAATATGAAACATCTGATCTCAATCGGATTTTAAAGCAAAAACTCTGAGCTCAATCTCCAGTGAGCTACAAATGCTACTTTTCAAATGACTGCATAAACTGACTCGTCATGAATAAATGATACTGATTCATGAGCTCTTAAAAATCCGGGAGGAGTAACAACGTTGGCAAGCTAACAACGTTTGCTCTGGCAGTCGGTGACGCAAGGCTGGCCTTATTTTACCTGTGTATTAGTTTTGCCACTCACCGTCCTCCAGCATCTCCACAGTGACAGAGAGGGACCGGCGACTGGCACCCATGGGAGAGTAAGCCACCACGAAGAAGGTGTAGGCAGTATGAGGGAGAAGCTCTTTGACATGATACTCCGTGGTGTCGTTGTTCATCGCAAACTGGTACTCCACGTTATCTGAGCCTGAACGAGATGGAAATATTCAAATCAAAGAAGTCTTTTTTAAGGAAATGTGCACACACTCATGAATGGAGACACACCTGCGGCACGCTGGCAGTGCACAGAGTAGCCGATGATTTGGTCCGCGTTGTACTCAGGCTTCTCCCAGGTGAGCAGGGCAGTTGTGCTGGAGTAGGGCGTGGCGGACAGGTGGCGGGGAGGGCTGGGCAGACCCTCCCTCACGATGACCGTCAGCCTGGCAGTGGCACAGGCCGTGCCCAGCCCGTTGTCTGCTATGCACTGGTAGTAGCCCGCGTCATCCAGAGCCAGCTGGTTGATGAGCAGGACTCCAGGGCTCTGACTCTTCACCCGTCTGAATGACTTGATGGGCTGGCCGTTCTTCAGCCAGTGCAGCACAGGAGGAGGCTCCCCAGAGCTGTTGCACACGAACCTGGCTGTGTTTCCCCGGGAGAGGGACGCCGTCTCTGGGGGCTGGAGGATCACCGGAGGGGCTGATGGAAGCAGGAAACAAAGCTCTGACTTTCAGGGGACGCTGATTACATGTGCGCTAATTAAAGGGACACTCCAAAGATTAAAGTATTGCACTTCTACACATCCAGGGGACTTATGAGAGAACGATTAAAAAAAGGAAAAGTCAAAAACAATGTAGCACGGGCCAAGGTCTCATTCCTACATTTCACATCATGCAACTTGATATAGTTTTTCTTTAAAATTTGAACTCTCAAATATCAACTATTCTGGTTAATTTCAAGAAGACAGAAGCTCAACAGTATCTCACTCATCTCACATCTCACTATCTGTATTTAAATCTAGCATTTTGTCTCTCAGTGGCAATTGTTAATGTAATCTGAAAGGATTATTTTGATTAATGCACATCGATTCATCCAATCAAATGTGGTTGGGGCCACTAGCTAAACCAACCTGTAAAAAATGACCTTGTGGGTCATAGTGGCGAGCGGAGTAGTAAGGCGTACGTTTGAGACAAATTTTCAAAGCGCGTGCTTCAGGTCTAACTTACTCATTTCTCCCTCATCCTCCTCCCCCTACAGAGGGTGGTGAAGGCCAACAATCCTCTTCATCTCTGTTTCTTTCTACCTCTCCATATCACACTGCATTAACTTGGGGGTGACTTTTATGCCTTCATTAGACAGCAACAGTGGAAAGATGACAGGAAACGAGACAGGACGCAACAAAGGCCTTCAGCCAGACTAAACCAGGGATGTTACAGTTGACGGCTGCTGCCTTCAAATGCCACAAACTGCATTTGAAAAGCAGCTGCAGCTGAACTGGACTTTAAACTAATGACTCTGCTGCACAGATAGGAATGAACTTCTCCCTCTTTTATTACAGTACCATCACACCTTCATTTACTTGGTGACTTATGGGAATTTTGTGACAGAGACTAGCCTCTTTATATACACGACTCCTACCAGGCACATGCAGCTCAGCAGCAGCAATGACAAACTCTCTGGTCCTCGGCTTGTTGGCCCGGCAGACGTAGACGCCGGCATGGTGACGCCTCGTGTCCCTAATCACCAGGTTTGTTGCGAGGACGACCACATCAGTGGAAATGGGCTTTCCATCTGATCAAAGAAGAAAGCGACAGAGAACAACAGGACAGTCTCACATCACACAGATGAAAAAAAAAAATGAAATTGGCATTGAGAAAAGTGGAGATAATTTCTCAGGCTTTCAGTTGCCTGAGAAACAGCACAGAAGAGAGAGGCAGCACGCTGAGCAGCGGGGGATTTGACATGTAATCCCACAAGCTGACCAACAGGTGGCTCTGTGACTTCTCAGTCTGGTTTCACTGAGGTGTCTGCATTGGCACACGGCGATGCTGTGTGTAAAATCATTCTCTGTTCACTACATAGGCCTTTATTTAGATTGTCTGCCATTTTGTACTGTTGTCAGATCCTCTACAGACACTGATCATCATCCAAATGCTGAATTATCTCACAATGCCACATATGAAGTAGTGAACAAGGTATGGCTACTAACTAAGCACCTACCACTACTTTTTATTCCTGGGCTCCAACTTCTGAAACACATGAATTTGCTAAAATAAGTGTTAATTTGGGAAATTAACACTTAGTTAATTGGTCTACTGCTATTGGACTACGTTTCCCACATTCCACCTCTGTAGCATCTCTGTAGCATGTTGTTGTGATGTGAGTTGTGTTCTCAGTGAGTCTATAGTGGGTGGTGACTGTTTTTATGGATTATAGGCCATTTCTACGACAGATGCTTTGTAACTAATTCTGTTCAAACAAAGATAAAGTGAACTCATCAGAATAAAAGGTTTCACAGTGTAACCAGACTGTGTTTACCAGCCCGAGTGAATTAACTTATCCTCATCCAGATCCATATTTAGAGTTAACTAGCTAGCTATTAGCATGGGCGTGCATCCCCCTGCATACACAGGCCCCCTGTAGGTAAGAACGATATCTGCAGCCTTGTTTGCATCCCCCACCTAAACAGTGTAGTGCAGTTTGTGACAACTGACACAATGTACAGTCATCAGTAGAATTCCCAGTGTGAGCGTGAGCGTTAATTGTGAACAAGGGAAGAATTTCAGATGCGGCACTCGACTCGTTCCAAAATGTTTCACATGACATCATTCACACCAACACCACCACCGTGTGTGTGTGCGCGCGTGTGTGTGCCAAAGCTGTGGAGGTGTGAATTAATCAATGTGACAAATCATCCTATGTAAACCATGGCTCAGCGCGCAACAGAACAACAGAGGACTAGCGGAGAAGAGACAGCTTTTATCAGTGAAACAACAACTTTACAGCTACAGGTACGCGAGTCTGATCCTGACATGTTGATGTTTGTTCTTTGTGTGTGAGACAGAGAGTTAGGGGGTGAGGCGCGGATGAATGAAAGTGCGACGGATGCAGTAAAAAAGAAAAACAAACAGGATGGCAGGCGCAGACAGAAAGGAGCATTTCCCAGTCTTACCTTGTCTGCTCCAGGACACCAGTGGCTTCGGCTGGCCCTGCGCCATGCACTCCATCACAGCTGGACGGCCGAGGACGACTGTTGCATTCAGCGGCGGCGCAACAACCGCAACTCTGTTCAGGGTTTCTGTAGGTCCTGTAACAACAAAAGAAGTGTATACTTTGGTATCACGGCCCAGTGAATATTAGAGAGGTTCGGGATTGCAGCTGGAAGGTCTCCAGTTTGAAGCCACCGACTGGATGAGAAATGCTATTTGGCAGGTCCCGGCTTATGAATCGCTGCCAACATCTACAGTTTTTTCAGCAATCCAAATACACTAATTCAGCAAACAAAATAGCAATTCAGTCCGATTACTGTGGTACAGTGCAGTCCCATTTCTCACCAATTACCGCTGAAGTTTCTCTAACTGTTCCTGACATGCCAACACTACGCGACGAGTGTTACTAAAAAGCCTCCAGGCCCTGTTGGGTATAACTACAAATTATTTATGTGTACTGAGAGCGTGTGTTGTGAGCAAAACACTGATGATAAATGATTAGGTTAAAACAGATTGGATCAATAAAGGGAGGTGGTCAGCCTTACAATACTAGTCCACAACTTCTGCTTTCCTCACTGAGTTCTTGTGAGGGTTTTTGTCCATTTGAGGACAACTTGTCGGACAAATTAGAACAAATTTGCTTCACACCCCTTCTACGCGCTTGAAGTTAAAGCCAGTAACAAGACAGCACATTCCTTGGCCAGTTGGTGGCAGCATGCACATTTTGTGTTGGCTACTAACCGCCAATTTGAAGTAGTCGAGGAATACATTTCCTATTTCTAATTGGACGATGGACAAACGCGATGGTCCATGTTTGTGCCTTTGTTTTAGTTGATAAAAAGCCTGAAAAGACACACAGCTGGTTAAGCCACCACAGAAACGACTGACTTTCTTACCAACAAAGGCAACTGCAGGTGACAATTCAAACACTGACAGTGATGCTGCATTAGCATTTTACCAGCATTGCCTTCAGATCAGCAGCTGGTATTTCTCAGGAGTTCAGGTGGAGACATTTTGAGAACATTTTCAGATGCCTCCCGAGGAGTTTTCAGGGACTCAGTGAGCATTTGCTTGAGACGGACTGCCATTCCAACACAGTCAATCATACAAACAGTCCCTATAGTCGGTGTCTGATTGAGGCGTAATCGACGCTGGATTTGGAAATGGCCTGAATAGGAAACCTTGCTTGGAGATGGCGTGATGTGAGAGGATTTGCCAGGAAACTGGGTGGAAGCCCTTACAGTGCATATTTCCACACAACTCAGAGAAAGGAGGTGATGTTGCTACCTGACAAAAGACACCGTTAGCTTAAAGGGCTTCAGGGCACGGGAACAAGAGAAATGTCAAGAAATGCGTTAGAGAAACTGCAGACCACAGAAGGGTCTCAATTATCGAACTGAAGGATATCTCTCCTCTTCAGTGACTGAGGCTGCTATTCAAAGCATATTGTATATGGGTTAGAGGGGCCGTGTTGAGTGTCCCCAAGGTGCTCCTGGTGTGAAAGAGCCTGATTTCCCTGCGATTTCGCTCGGCTCAGCTCTGCAGCACACAATGTTAATGATCTCCAGAAAGAGGTCTGGCATTCAGTAAACACATTATAAATTAATCAGTGAGATTACATACAGCAATCCTTGGTTATGCATAAGGCTTTAAGTGGGTCAGTCTGCCTTCGCGAGGACTGCACTGCAGGGTGCGCCTTCACAGGGATCCTATGTGGGTACAATGGGTGCGGGTGCGCTGCAAATGCAAAGTAAAGACGAAATGGAAGGGACTAGAAACTGGAGGTTTAAGACTACTGACTGCTTCATATTTTTGACATCCTCTAAAGTTAAGTGCGCAGACTTGATCAGCTCAACATCAAGCTGTCGAAGCTTGGCCATGGGTGTTGAGGCATTCTATTCATGGGACTCTGAAGTGCAAACAAATGAAGTTAGTGCATTAGATCTGACATGTGTTACACGTAATGTCTCGCAATAAGTAGCTTGCTCCTCGGACTCCACGACAGCAGCAAGACCACCTGGAGAAAACAGCCCAGAATCATCAGCCTCCTTGTCGGTACAGGTGTTAAAATATTCCAGATATATTTCTGTGACTCATTTCCAAAATGCTCCTTGACTATCCAAAGAGTGGAACACCTGTTGTGCAAACAAAGAGAGGATACTTTCCCCTCTGTTG
>JAPZEA010000001.1:24614653-24624854 GCA_029783685.1 Heniochus monoceros | reverse complement strand
GGTCTGTACTACTCTGGACATGCACGGAATGAATAAAACCTACATAGTTTTAAAGAAAATAACAATTTACAAAGACAACAATAACAAGATATGACTAATGTATGTGATTTATCTTATTTTTGTTGTGAAGCGCTTTCTGTTGTATGGGTCAGGACCACTGTTTGAAATAACCTGTAACTCTACTAGCTTCTGAAGAAACAAGAACCAGAACTACTTACTTTTCGAAACCTAATTACACAATTACAGTTACTAAAATCCAAACTGACGCTTTGCATTCTTCCATAGGACATGGATGCAAGCAGGAAAGAATCAAACATGGAGGAGAGTAAACGTGACACAGAACAGGGTAATTCCTAATAGGAGGAGTCAAAATGAGGAGCTTGTGCCTAAATGCATGGACACTGGAATTAATGCTGCAGACTGGTGGCCACAACAGAGTCAACCCACTCGCCTCTTCTACCACCTTCACAACAATCATGCCAAACAGCCTGGAGAGAGTTTACAGATGAAAGCCACAAAAGCACAGTTGAGTGATCACAACAAAGGACATTGAGTTATTTTGTTTCCAACTACAGTTGAAAAGTGTTTTACCTTTTTATATTTCATACATTAATATTTTCCATTTTGTTTCATACCTATCTGAAAATTTCCAAAAAGATTCTAAATAAAAGGAGAAAATAATCAAATATATATAGTAGCATATCATTGTTATGATGGATGGCAGCATTTCAAAGCACACAGTTAAAAAGTTACTTATCACAGTAGTGCATTACTTTTTGGTGGAGCTGATTAGTACAGTAATTTAGTCACTTTTAAATGAGGGAACTAGTAACTGTAACTAATTGCTATTCTTCATTAACTAGAACAGCACTGGTTAGGACACTACATGACCTATGTGGGCTGATCGGGGACATCGCGTCTGTGTTGTAGGCTGACATTCAATCCCTCAAGACAATTCAATCCAAATGATCCCAAAGAAAAGGTTTCTTTTCTTGTGTCCACCTCCACAGGCATGATGATGGGAGCGCAGACTCAGATACAAAACAGCACCATGGCACTGCAGCTCGTGAAGCCTCTTGCTTCAGTGTGGTAACATTCACTAGGCCTCACCACTGTCTAATGGAGTTGGCTTCAGTGCAGATTTGTTAAGTTTGTTTCATTGTTTGTGTTTGTCTGGCCTGTGTGGAATGGGTCTGGATCTAATAGTCTCTATGACAAATCAAATCATCAGATATATGTGAGAAACCAGCAATCAGGGCAAGACAGAGTGCAGTACAGTATACAACATATCATGACATCTAATATTATCAGATGATTACTGAGAGCTCAAGATGTGGGGTAATCAAAGATATGCTCTTGAGGACCAGTGGGCGTCCACATTATTGATTCAAAGTCAGGAGAGAGTTTTCTATTTATTCTCTCATGGCTTACTTGATACTGTAAATGTGTGATTGTGGCAACATAAAATGAGAGCGTCTCCTGTGGCATCAACCGAGTTCCACTTTCCATCCAGAGTTTCTCATTGAAGTGAAACAGCAACCCCCGCTGGAGAGCTGGAGTCAACTTTGTATTTAGGTCAGAAAGAAATTCAAGTCTCACATTCAAGTTTGAGCAACTGATTTGACTTTATATATATATTTTAATAGGTGTCTCAACAGTGCAAATTGAACTAGCCTAGCCTACTCTTTAACTGAACCAGGGTTACCATATATTTCTAATATTGCTTCTACTCTGAATATAACTTACAGCACAGGCTGGTAGTTGAACGCCACACTGTTCACCTCTGCCGGCGGGCCAGGTTCAGCACCATGGACAGAGAGCCGCACTGTGATTGGGTCAACAACACGACGTCAAGGATTAGAGTAATCCGCCTATTGGTATGAATCAAAGTGACAGCGGACTCGAGCGCGCTCATTGGTCGAGAATCAGGATCGATAGGATTTATGGCTGTGCTCATACTGCACAGAAGAAAGTATTATAATAGTGTAATAGTTTCCCCGCAGACTCGGACCCAGTAGCAGTGGTGCGGTATCGAACACGCAGCTGACGCTTCCACCGGACACTGCGCGCTGCACACAGAGACGCGGCTGCTGCTTGGAGAAGGTAAGCAGATTATGTTTCCTGTGGAATCCGTAATTCCTGTCTATGATCATGGCCGGCTCTCTGTGAAAACATCCAACTACCTCCGCACACACACACACACACACACACCGAATAACGCCGCCTTCGTTTCTTCCAACGGGGTGCAGCTCGCGTGCGACCGTAACAAGCGTGTGTGCGTGTGTGTACGTGCCGGGCCTAAAGGTGCGTGTGCGCCGGTGGCTTGACTGAAACCGGAAGGATTCAGTCGTTAAAATCTTCTCAGCAGCATTGTCGGAGCCTGGAGGGCTCACACATTAAATCCCCCTGCAGAACGTGTCGACGCTGACTTTACAGCACCTTCTGTTAAACGCCTTCCTCCCGTAAAGTATGTCGTTCTGGTAATGGTCCAATAAGATCCGATCCCAACACCTATGGCATGCACGTGAAAATAATTGGAAATGGCCACATAAGGCTGTAGAAATGAATCAGTACCAACAGCTAAGTCCTAACCTCCAGTTTCTTCATATGTGACAGGCTCAAGAGACTGAAGGAGGAGGAAATCTGAACAGAGAGCACACACTTCACCCACATGGCAGGTCAGTAATTATTAAGTCGTATATATATATATATACTGTTTACAACCTGTTCAGATAGAGTAGCCTGTATGTATTATTTTACTACATCTTTATACGCTCTTTAAGCATTACAGTAAGTATATGTGTACATGCGTACCTATCTCCTGTTCTTATTATTTCTACATTTACTATATTATTCCCACACAAGTTTATTGTATATGCTATTATATGATATTCCATATTTTAGCTGCTGCATTATGTTATGTCTTACATTGAAATGAGATTTTGTTCTGCTTATGTGATTTTTCTTCATACATGTTTTTTTTTTTATACATATCTGTAAGAGCACGACTGGAGGGAGCCTGAGATCTAAGGATTTCATTTCCATTGACTTCTTCACTGTAACTGTTCCACATATGATAATAAAGAACCTGTAACTTGAAGATTTTAATCCATGTGCAAACTAAACGCTATGAAATTATTTGTCTCAGAGCCCAACTTCCCCCCACTGCCGGGATTCATCCCACTCAAGCCGTGCTTCTACCAGGACTTTGATGAGATCCCTGAACAGCACCGCAGCATGTGCAAGAAGATGTACCACCTGTGGATATGTGAGTGCCTCACAGTGATGTTGTGTTGTTGTCAAAGTGACACTATCCTTGCATCAGGCCACTATATGAGCTTCAATTTCAACTGTGAAACTCTGAGCTGACTTTTTTCTGCAGAGGCTACCCGTCTTCAATATAACGTTTCCTCGAGGTCCCATAAACAGTCTTCTCCTCTTTTGTTAACTCATGTTAAGAAGTGTGTGACAGAAGGGCAACGGTTTACAAGGGTACCTTTGGTCCAGAAATATTTATTTATTTATTTTATTGGCTGTTACCCTGACTGGTTTATTTGCTAATGAGTCATAGCGCTGACCAGATGGCCTTGCTTTGAGCAGAGCAGTTAACACTGAAATTGTGTTCAACAATTTTTGCCAGAAGCACTTTAATCAAAGTTTATGACACCATAAACAAGCAGTACAATGATGTTTGTGATATTGCTCTGGTCTGGAAACTCCCTGCCCGTCCATGAAGGCATGCAACATTTACATAGTTGCAATGACTCCAACCCGACAGTGAGGAGGAGGGCAATGAGCCAATTAACAGTAAAGTAACGTTAAAATAATAAAAACAAAGGTGAAGCTAAGCAGACAAAGCATGTTTGCAACTGATTTTGCCAAAAGAAACAAGTCCAGAAGTGCTTCTGCACTCGAATATACCTGCTGCAAAGCACAGCCTGATATTCATTGTGTTTGCACCATCAGCAAAACAAAAGATGTTTTCCATTTGACTTCATCATTTATATGAAATATGTGTTGGAACTGTCTATAATTACGACTAAACACTTTTCTTTCTACAGGCGTCTTCTTTTCTTCTAAATGATGAGCAGGTATTCAAAGTCCCAGTCTGCTTTTGGTTTGCTATTATTTCTTTCCCTCTGTAGCAATTTTCTCTATCTGTCTTTCTCACATTATGATTTGCCTTATGCTACAATGTGCGGGTATGGAATGAACATTGCTTTTTATTCGCGAGTGCTATTCAGTTTGTAAATGTTTCAAAATTGATGAATTCATTTTTTTCTCATTTCATCAGAGAATCACTTGAAGCCAGCAGCTTTTCTTTTTTTTTTTTCTCTGTCGTGTATGAAACTTAACTGTGTTCCTCAATAGCTGTCACGTTGCAGCTGTGTTTGGCCTCATAAATCTGTTGTGAAGCACCCTGCATTTTCTCTATAGACCCACATTTGAAGCTGATTGGCCTTCTCTGCTAGCTTAGAGAAGAAAGATGAGACCAAAACGCAGAGCTCCAATTAGAACTAAGTGCAACTTAAGTGAGGAGTGCTGTAGCCTCATAATATGACTGAGAATTAATTGAAAAGGACGCCCGCAAAAAGGCTATTCAGGGAACACATGCCATCTTGTGAGTCAAGCATTGCAATTACATATTTCACATTATGTCACTGTGGCTGCCTTCATATCCACTTTCCAGTCTTTTCTGTGCATGTGCATGTCTGCGTACGTGTACCCAACAGATACTTTACATTAGATAGATGCAGCATGTCTGTTTTGGTCTCACAGTGAATAGCGCTACTCTTGCGGTGAATCTCGTTGGCTGCTTCGCGTGGATGTTTGGTGGAGGTGGTGTGACCAACTTTGGACTGGCTATCATCTGGCTCCTCATGTTCACTCCCTGCTCTTACGTCTGTTGGTTCAGGCCCATCTACAAGGCCTTCAAGTAAGTCAAGTATTAAGTGCTTACATTCAAAATATTGTTCTGGCAGTAACTCATCATACGGTTGTGTTTGTGTAGCTGTGTAGTTTTGGCACAGTTGTTGGAAAGTACAAAGCAACACAGTATTAGCATGTTATAAATAGCACCTGCACTGTACGACTACTGAACTAATGTGTTATATTGCAATATACATGAGGTATGTAGGACTGAAGAGACAATAACTGTGTATCATATACAATATAATACATACAATATCTTATCAAGCAACATTGAATGACAGAAGGAACATTTCTGGTGTAGACAATTAACTCTAACTATGGTGACGGTACTTTTGATGAGGCTTTTTGGGTTTGGCCTCCCCTCTTTATATATCAACACACTAAACGTATGTGCACGTTTGAGTTCAAATTCACAGGACAATTCCCTCTAATATTTTATGTGACTGAGAAACCGATTGGCTCCACGTATTTCTACTCTTTTTTTGAGGTATTACTACATAATGTACGATGGCTCTGTTTTGTAGTTCATAGTTACTCTATAGTGTACATAATATAAACTCTTCTAGGGGAGTGGCCCATTGTGGATGGTGGTTTTAAGCTAAGTTTTCTTCCAATTCTCATAAAGTGTTGAGTGGCAGCAGCAGAGGTAAATAATCCAACCTGTCCATTTGAAGACAGGCGGGCACCCACAGCATCCTCTCTCTCTCCCTCCACTAGAGGGCAGTCCAATTAAAAGGGCTGCTACAAGACATATTTTCTTAAATCATTCCTTTATCTATTATGCTTAGGTATGGACAGACGCATTGTCTAGTACAGTAGATGATGCCCTGATGCAAAATGTGGGTCTTGGTGAGGATCAAGGCATCATCTCATAGAAGCATGTAACATCTTAGAGGAATCATTTCAGGGGCCGGTAGTAATGGCACACAGTCGTAGATGAAGACGGCTGCTGCCTCACTGTTATTAGAGCGCAGCACCAGGGGGAGGATGCTGGCACAGCCTGGCCGCTCCTCGACACCTGGGCTGACAAAAGCCCCGCTACTGTGGACCGACCAAAGAACCACAGCAGGGCAAGAAAATTTCAGAGTGGATTCCTAAAGATAAATGATGTAGCCTGTAGAGTATGTGTGGATTACTCCTCATGGTGGGAACAACCCATATTAAATTTACAGATAAGAAGAAAAACATCTAAAATATAACATGCAAAATAGTAGTGATGCATTTTCTATGCATGTGTAAATATTTCTTGATCTTTTTTGTTTTTCCTCAGGAGTGACAGCTCCTTCAACTTCATGCTGTTCTTTTTTGTGTTCATGGCCCAAGTTGGCATCAGCATCATCCAAAGCATTGGCATCCCTGGATGGGGAGTATGGTGAGAGTCTGAGATTGCAAATGCATGGAGAATGTTTATCTCAGTTTGTTTTTTTAAATGACTTACATTTTAGTCACAATATTCAGAATATAGAGAGGATAAGTTTCTTTTATCTGCATGTCAATCTCTCATTCAAATGATTTCTTTTCCCGTCGAGTCCTCGAAAAACACGCTTTTGAAGGATTTGGAGAAATTTGCTCACATAAAAAAAGTTTGATGTTAATTATGTCAAGGGCAGCTCTTTATCTTGTAATGCTAGATCCACCTGTATTCATGCATTTTGAAAGAAAAATGTACTAAAGTAAGAGAAACTGAATTTTCAAGCAAGTGTCATTACACTCAGGGGAAGTCTAGAGCCAGGAAGTCTCGTACAACTCAAGCAACGAAAGCTAACATAAAGAATCAGGAGTTGTTTTTATAAGACTGTAAAGTTTACTTCTGTATGGAACATTTTGAGCTCAGGCAGTGAGTCCTGGCAGGTAGTATGTTTTTTAAAGACCTTGTTCCCTGCTTTCATTACAGTGACAGTGATGGAACATCAGAAATTGGCCTAATATAACTTTCATGATAGTCCTGTTATTAGATTTTGAGAGGCTGTTAGAGAGATCCTGAAAATGTCACCTGACTCAGGCTGATGATAAGAAATTGATATTATTACGGCCTCCATAAAAATTATAAATGTCACCATGTGCAATTGGACGTCCTCATGTATGAACTGTAAAACTTTTAGACTTTATATCACAGCACTTAAAGTCCACAAAATCACTGGCATTTAACATCCAGATGTTCAGCGGCGGTGTCATGATGAGGACCACCAGACCGTCCGATAACAGATAATTATGCTTCATGTTGTGTTCGTCGTCTAGAGTTAATCGCATTTCTGATTAAATTGTGTTAATGGTCATCTGTGTCTTTTCCAGCGGCTGGTTGGCCACCATCTCCTTCTTCAGCTATAATATTTTGATTGCTCTGATCATGTTGGTCCCTACTATCATGTTCACCGCAGTGGCCTCGCTGTCCTTCATTGCCCTCACCAGGGTAAGAATTTTGTCCTACAGAGGGGACCGTGGACAGGCGATCTGTTTGAATCTGTTTTCTGTTGTTGTCTGCAACTGTCTTTAGCCAGAAGATGCAGATTATCTATTTTATTGTGTTAGAATATAATGTTATTGGCCTTAATCACTCCATGATTTCAGATAGATTTATCTCAACAAAGCAGCACTGTTAGACTTAAAATTATAAAAGCCAAACTTCCATTCAGCCTTTTGCTGTACCTAAACAGACTTACTGATTAGGGAATATAGCTGCTTAAGTCTTGAACTCTACATGATAACATTAACAAAAGTCATTAAAACTCACTCACCTTCCACACATGAAGACTTCTTGGTCATAACTGGCTATGCCACCTTGTCTGCAGATCCATAATTTCTACCGTGGCAGCGGGGCCAGCATGTCCAAAGCTCAGGAGGAATGGACCACGGGAGCGTGGAAGAACCCTCACGTCCAGGCAGCAGCCCAGCAGGCCGCCATGGGGGCAGCTGCTGGAGCCATGCAGGATCAGTACTCCAGCCCACAGTACAACGACAACCAGATGTAGCCTCTGCGAGACAGAGGTGTCAAAGAAATGATGTGACAGTCATGCCAAAGCTGGACCAACAGGGTTAGGAAGAGCTGACCATTTCCCACAGTAATGTTGATTATTAGGTGAAACAATCAACCAGCAACGACACTTGCATTTAACAGTTTTTACATTTTGGTCAAATGGCTGATTTGGAAGCAGAATTGTCAGTGATTTCAAGCAGTTTCATCATTTGGCAAACAAATAGCTCTCAACATCTTCCTGTATTAAAGGGCATGCTGATTATTTGTAGTGTTTTATATGATTCCGTATGTTTTGTTTTCTGTCTTGGAGGTTGAAATGAGACTAGTTTTGAACGTGTATTCCTTTAGTGGCTCCGTGAGAGCTGTGTGCTGATGTACTCTTTGTGTTGACCTGCAGTTCTAGCCATTTTTACAAAAGAAAACAAAAAGAGATTTTTTTTCTTCAGAAATACAAAAATTGATGTACAGTAACTTTAGTTGTGATGGAGATTAAATTATCTAGTATTATCATATTTAAAGGGACAGTTCACCCCAAAATCAAAAACACATTTTTTTTCCCTCTTAGCTGCAGTGCTGTTTATCAATTCAGTTCTGGAGATACTGGCTGTACAGATGTCTGTCTTCTATCGAATATAATGGAACTAGATGCACACTTCGCTCTGTGCAGTGATACAGTTTGGCGGGTGTAGTTTGGTGGAGAGAAAATAGTTCCAACATGAAAGTGTTCACAAAAGGGTTGGTGGATTATTTATTATTATTATTATTTAAGTAATGGGGTCATGATTTCTGCAAAGAGACATTGCTTTTTTTGGTCATCTGGTTCCATTGTATTTGAGAGAAGACAGACATGTTTAAAGTCGATATCTCCAAAATTTGGGAACTAACACCAAAACAATCTAGATGGATAAACAGCCATACAGGTAAGAGGGGAAAAAAAAGTGTTTTTGATTTTGGGGTGAACTGTCCCTTTAATTTATTTACCAATGCACTGTTAGAATGATGAATTGGTTAGGTGAAGGTTGCAAAGTTACTTTAGTTTTTCTTGCATTTTAAATTCAGTTAAAGTTAAACCAAAGATTAAATGTAATATTGTGACGTTGTTTCAAACCATGCTGCTTTATGTGACCTCAGCAGAATGTCATCATGGTTTTATGCAGCTCATCAATGATTGCACTGTGAAATGAAAGAATGTTGATGAGAAGACGTCTGTCAGCTTTACAATATGAAACAACATTATTACGGTTATTATTAAGTCTTCCGCTGGATTTGATTAGAAACAGAAAATGTAAACTTAATTGGAGCTGAATCTTTGATGCACTCGAAGCTTCATCTTGACACGTCGACCTTCATCTGAAAACATTAGATTTACATCACAGAAGACTTTCAGTCTTAATGGTTCTACATAAAATCTATGCAAAAAAACATGTGAATATGTGACCCAGTGTGCTGTCGTCAGCTCTAGTTTTTCAGACACGTGACAGTTTTGTACTGAATGTTAATTTAGCATGTGCTGTTTTACACACTGCTCTGTCAAAAGGCAACTTTTCTCCTGTTGTGTGGCTTTTTCACCACAGGGAGGCGCTGATGATTTGAGTATGAAATAAAAAGGCTCCAACATGTACAGATTACCTTCATTCATCCTTCACAGATCATAGTCTGCATTTATGGGAGGCCCTTCTATTTCCTGCTTCTCTCTTGTTCTCTGTCTTTGTGTCTCTCCCTCCCCTCTGCCCTCTCGCTCTCCCTCCTCCATCACACTGAATGAGGGCTATGGAAATCGAGGAGGACTATGGAAATCGCGCACACCCACTCATAGCAACAAATATCAAATACCGTGTTATTTTGTGACAAGTGTGCTCTATTTTAGCAGTAATCTGAATCACATTGACACAGTTACACATGGTGTATGGTCACTGAGCTTTACTGAAGCAGCTCTGCTCTTGCAGCAGGTGTGTTATGTTTGTCTGATTGTAACCACGCATTCAGTCATTATGAGTTATTGACAAGTTTGAATTTTTTTTTCTTTCATAGTGATAGTAGAGAAATAGAAAAAAACATGCCACACATTTTGGACATGTGATTTATTAGTGATGTTATTTTTGTTGTTAAATAAAAAAAAAAAATGATTGCAGATTTTCTTAAAAATCTTGGCTTTAGATTTAGGACTCAGTAACGGTTTTGTTTGTCTTTTCATTCAGAATTTCACCAACAACTTCCAGACGGCTAAAGACGCCCTGAGTGCTGCGACGGCTAAGGCGGCGGAGAAGGCGGCGTCCAGCGTTCGAGACTTTGCAC
>JAPZEA010000001.1:24416210-24429980 GCA_029783685.1 Heniochus monoceros | reverse complement strand
ACTTCAGGAACTAAATTTATAGTGTAAAGTACTTATAGTATCTTAAGTTGTAGAGAAAAGTAACTGTCTCAATTATGGAATAACATTTCAATGGATTTTTTTCACTCACCAAAATTTGTTTACCTTGTATTTCATGATTAAAAATTTTACTATTTTCTGCAGCATAATCAGAGTTTTTCCAACGGCTAACACCTTCTGCGATAGAAACTTTGGCACTCCATAGCAATGGTGTTTGCTTCTTGCGAAAGACAAACAGTGACAGTATGGACAGTTGACAGTGTGAAGCGGACACTAAGCTCGACACAAATGATGTCAATAAAGAAACCATCTGTAATGTTAGAAACACAGAGAGCAACAAAACAAGCCCTTCATTTACTCACGTAGAACGAGTGTGTCTAAGTGCTGGCAGCAACTGTGACTTATTGACATAAGTGACAGTAATGTCAACAGCTGAAAACAGCCTGGCAGCTGTCATGGATGATACCTGAGTGATTAACTAAGTTGTCCAGTTGTACACGTCCACACATCTGATCATCCTCCAACAGACTGTATATTCACACCTTTTTTTCTTCACCGCCAACAGAGCCTAGAGATTTAACTGCAGAATTGTCTAGGGAAAACAGCAGAAACATGCATTACTTCGGGATTTTTTTTTTTTTTTTTTTTTTTAAACCTTGGTGTGTTGTTTAAAATTTTGGGGGGTGTGCAAATCCATTTACACTCCTGGAATTGTTAAATAACACCCAGTGCAGCTGCATGGAAACTGTCATTAGGTAATATCATCTGTCCCCAGCCTAAGAAGACAGACAGCGATAGGCGCCGTAACAGGAATTTCGTAAGATGGATTTTTAATTAAGAAATGAGCGCAGGTGATAGCTTTTGCATGCTAACTCCAGACATGGATCATTTCTCACACAACCATTAACAGAACTCTCAGTCTTGCTGGCTGAAGGGAGTGGATAGTGCAAAATATTTTGCTGAGTGGTGGGGTTGCAGTTTCATCATCACTTTTGATAAAGCCACTGATGGCTGTGTGTGACTGTATGTGAGTGATAATGTGACTGTGAGTGAGGTGCAAATCAACTCCGATGCTGTACAGAAGTTTTATCGTAGGCTATATTTTTACAGCCTGCGATAAAACTTGAATATGTTCCTAATAGATACTACAGAGGAACAAAGCTTACAGTGAAATCCTTAAAAGCTGCGTAAGTTGAATGTGAAAATAAGTTTGGATGAAGACGATTATTTCCCTGTCAATCAGTCTTTCTGCTGCAGCTCTCCTATCCTTCATCCCTCTGTCCCTCCACACATCCTTCACCTCTCTTATGTTCCTGTTTTGAATAACTTTGAAATGGAGTTGTACTGCAAGTGATTGTTACATGTTGTGACCATATATGGATGCTTATTTGTTTCTACTACATTGGCATTTGGACATAAATGTAAATTTTTGTGTTTGTGTGTGAGTCTACAGCTACGTGTGCCTGAGACCCACATTTTTGTCAGTAATTCCGCCACACAACATCTCGGGGAAACCTAAAACGTGGATTTTAAGTCAGCATTTTCTACAGAAAATGTGGAACAGCTGTTCCTTTTGACAAAAAGTGATCAACAACTGCGATAAAAACAACCAGGTTTAAAAGTGCACCTCATTTTCTTTTCAGTTATATAATTTTCTTTGGATACAGATCCAAATCATGATATTTGTACTGACTGATTGACTACTATTGCTACTAATACTGCAGCTGCTGCCTTTATAAGTCAGTGTCTCTACACAACAATATAAGGGCCAATAAACAACCCAAACCCCAAGAAGACACAATAACTCAGTCTGAAGTAAGACATGTATATATTTAATTTTCAGTCAACCTTAACTTTTTGTTTGACTACACACAGCATCTGATGTAAACAGGCTCTGACAGGCCAGAAAAATTGTTTATGTCACGGCGTGATACTTTTATGTACTAACATGTATACAGCAGTTTTTAGTGCTTTTCATTCACTTCTATAGTAAGAACTCTGTGAGGCGTTATTAGAGTGACAAATCAACTTAACAACAACAACAACAACAAAAAAAACGTATTTCCCACACAACTCATGTCACCATCACAGCCATGCAGCTACAGAACTTTTTTCTTGAGGGTAGACTTGCTGTTTATCTGCTTACTGGTTTGGCCTTAGACAAACTGGCAGTGTGAGGAGTCAGGATGAGGGATTTACTGCTGGATTGGTCTGAGTCAGTTCCTGTAGTGTTATTCTCCCCAACCAGAGAGATTCTCCCCTTTTTCCAGTGTGGGTCAACAATATTTACTCTCCAACCCACCACAAACACATAAACCGCTCTCATTGCTGCGCTCTGACAAACTGCAATCACTTCAGACTCCGCTAAAGAAACCACGTTGTTAACGAAAACCCTTCTGAGTCATTAAAATGGTTCAGTGCGGCCTGACTGCGCTCACATGCACACCTTTTTTCCTTGCATGTGACCAGTGTGACCTGACAGTGCTCAGGTCTAATCCGTGTGCTATCTCAGGGAAGCAGACAGACTGAGGAGCTCCGTAGCGTGGCACTACCATCTTTTTCTGGTCATTACCGGCGCTAGGCCTCTCAACATGGATAGAAGCGATGGAGAGGAGCAAAGGAGAACCTCAATAAATGATCAGTGTGCTTTGCCAGTGCCAACGCACGCTGCATCTCCTGCCTCACTGTTGCTGGAAGACAGACTCCCAATCTAGCTCCCTCACTGATTGTACAACCCATAACCTCTCCAGCATAATGGCATAAACCTTCCAAATTTGCCATACAGCAGGTGGATGAGCCTGCCCAGTCTAATGACCTAAATTTGGCTAAGGAAGTGGTTGATTTCTGAGGCCTCAAGGACCGCAGAAGTCCACCTCTTCTAAAGCCCCAAAGGGATAAATGAGGCCCATTATGCGGTGAAGTTTGTAATGATGCTTTTGATTAGTGAGTTGTCAGGAGGTATTTGCCCTACGCTCATCACAGCGTTGTTTAGCACTTTAAGGCCTCCATAAAGATGAGTGTTTTTTTGAGCAAAGATGAAAAAGCAGGGGGCATGTGCCTAATGAAGTCTCAGGCTTATAGCCCCTCTCATGACAGGATAATTACACCAAATGCTTCCAGCGAGCACTTCAAAGGACACTTCATCCCTGTGCCAACACCACGCA
Organism: Heniochus monoceros; assembly: GCA_029783685.1. NCBI lineage: Eukaryota > Metazoa > Chordata > Actinopteri > Chaetodontiformes > Chaetodontidae > Heniochus > Heniochus monoceros. The sequence goes on along the minus strand of JAPZEA010000001.1, from coordinate 24,426,798 downwards.
ACACATCTCACCAATCAAGATGGCCTGACCTAAATCAGGTCCCCCTGGCTTGTCTGTAATGTCCCCCGCCCACAGACCCACTGGACCTCTGCAGAGCCAACAGCATTAGAATCACAACTGCACTCCATGTAATTGAGGAGGACAAAAAGCATACAGGAATTAGTCTTTCTGGCGTTGCAGCGGAAACATATTGACAAGTTAGTCCCATAAAAGGATGTCACATGTGGCGCTAATGAAGAGAGCCGAAGCACAGTAGCAGCGTGTGCACTAAAATTCTGAAAACACACAAACGCTTGTCATCTGAATCGCACCCTGCATACCATCAGTTAAGTGGCCCCATCTTTTACATCCATATGCTTTGAAGGGAGGATGACAGTACAACAATTGCAGCGTGCATCGTGAATTTACTGAAGTTCACACAATTTGTGTCAGTTTGCGAAGTGGGATTTTGAAGTATGGCTGTGAAAATGCAGCAATATTAAAGTGATATTCTACACAAAATCTATTTTAGAGTGGCGAGGGTATGAAACACTCGCTCCCTGTAAGCTTGGAATATAACTGCTGTAATTTGCCTGTCTTAAAGGACAGAGGCTACGGTCAGGTTGAAGGGTTATGGTTATGGGTAGTTTTCATGACAGCAAGAGAGCATGAAAGTGTCCATTGAAAACTCTGAATTGGCTCCCGGAGCATAATTAATTCCCCTGCTGTCCACCCATGCACTCAGCATTTTCTAAACACTCATATTTTTAACTAAATATGCCTAAAAACTCTGCTTCTGTCTCAATCTTCCTACTCGACCCTGTTGAGATTACAAGCAGGCATGTGCACTGGTGTGTGCACGTCAGTCACAGCACCAGCCTTCTGCTTCACAAATCTGCCCTGAGCTTTCATGTAATGCAGCCCAAGCTTTCAAGCCCACAGTGCTGTGCAACTATTTCAACATTCTGCACGTTGTTCACATACGGCTGCGTGATATAAGTACGTAACAAGAAATTCAAAATACTCCATAGTGAATAAGATGTCTAGAAGAGATTGCACACGTTTACGAGTCACTGGACAATTTTTCTAGTGAATCCAGGAAATATGTTCTTTCAGAGTAAGTCGGGGATGATAAATTAGCTTCTGGGGGATAAGATAAACCACAGTGTGAGTGGCTTGGATGCTCCCCTCTTCACGTCTTGAGGAGAATTAAATTGAGGGTAAATAAGCATGGGGTACAGAGTAAGGAGGAACTGCAAAACTGCAGGAGCTAACCACATTAAAACAATATTTGCAAATGTTTTACTTACAAAGTCAGCATGCCAGGCTATTGTGATAATTGCTGAGACTTCCTAACTGGCATAAACCGCTTCCAGCGCTGGAAGTGCTGCACAGGGGAAGGGTGGAAATCTATTGTTGTTGACATGTTGTGAAAGAAATAGCACTTAGATGTGTTTGAATGGCTCCAATGAACACATTTGAGTTTTTCCCATGAAAAAAGCAAAGCCATGCTAGATGCTGGATGCTGCATAATTAACAAACAAGCACTGCAAACTTCTCTCAGTCTACTCTGAAAATGACTCCTGGAAGAACGGGTGGCACAGGAACAGATGGAGAGAGGCCACTTGAACACAGCGTAATGAAGCGATCCATAGAAAATTCACTCATACAGAGTGCATTTCAAATGAACCCAGTGAGGGTGTTATGTCTCATTTATTTTGGTAACTCACACCTGATGTGTTTTTTTTACATATGTCCAAGCCGCATTGCTACAGATGCCATATTTGAGAGCAGTTTTTATTCGATGATAAATACTTAACACGTGAAACTTGGAAAACATGATATTCGGATCATTAGAAACATGTTATAGATGCACTTTTACACCATTTACGTATGTAAGACTTGCAAAGGATGGCAATCTCCATCTGTTTACTAGACAGCTAACAACAATCTTCTCACACAGAAAGCCATCAATGCACATCAAAACAAGCTATTCCCGTTAAACATCTGTTTAAAGATCAACAGAGTGATTAGAACATGTGGTAAATACTCTCCTCATCAGAGGCAATTTTACACCCAAATATTCACATTTGCTGATTTTGACCTCAGCCTGTATTTTTCGACAACACATTAAACATTAGTAGTGGAATAAGTTATTCCAGTGCTAATGTTCCAGTACATTTTCAATTAGCATTAACAGAGGACAGGCGTTCACTTGGGGGGAAAGAAACGGGCACACACTCACCATAAATAAATCATGATACCAGGTGGAACTGAATATTAGTGAGAAGGACTCTTGTAATGATACTGGACAGTATCTAAATCTATTTCCCAAATCACCTCTCCACCAGAGAAGAGGCTCTTCAGAGAGTTTTTACATTACTGACCATCACTCTGTGTTAGACTATCCTTGCCTGTCTTTTCCATCACTGTACCTTTCTGTCACAGACATGGCTCCAAGTGCCCTCTTTCACTCTGACCCTCAATTACCCGGCACAATCATCTCAGACAGGTGTTGAGGTACAGTAATAAACCCTCGCCTGATGCTGCCGAGGCAGCCTCTCTTTTAAAGCACCTCTGAGAGCTCTGAAATGACTGAGCTCGCTGTTGATCAGGTGCTGTGACCACAGTTGACTCGTGGCTGCCGGCTGATAGTGTGCAGTGAAAAAAGAATTACAATTCCACTTACTGCTCTGTGTATAAACAAGTTCAGATGTGCTTTGTGTTGGCTGGGCAATCCTGCCACACACACACAAAAAGAAATATGTTTATTGTTCTAATTTGTGTGCTAATCATTCACACGCAGAATCATAGATATTGTTATATTCATCATTACAGTTTTCAGTAGCTTCCACTAGACACCATTTACAGCAAAGAAAGTAAGTTAAGTTGTCAGCAGAGGCACTGAGAGAAAATTAAAGACTAAAGACAAACTCAAATCCCCAGCACTTATATTCACACTGATACTATACATTACTGCTTAACTGTGTTGCAAATGGAGTCTTTTCAGTCACAAGGATATGCCATCACTGCATCATAAACTTTGTAGAGTGGTAGTGCCATAAAGTCCATGGGGGATACACAGCCTAACTCCAGAGGTTTATCACAGCTTTAAGCTGCATATCCAGAATGTTGAAGGAAACAACACACAGGAGAAGTCAGGAATACTATATTTACCATTAACTATTATTAACCCAACAGGTCTACACTTCAAGCTATGTTCAAGGTTATCACAAGAACTGTCAGGAGGATGTCAGTCAGTTTTAACACGTAACTCCACCCATGGGTTGTGCCGTCCACCCACACAGATAATTATTCTGGCTGATTAGACTCACGTGTGTTGGTACAGTAAACATGGGCCGGTTGCTGCACAGGGGATGAGCTCTGCACTAATTCTGTTCACTCACGCAGTGTTCGGTTCATTTTCCACTCTTAAAAGAACCTGCTATTTGATAGCGGCACTATGGTACCAACGACAGGGTAATCTCAAAGAGACATTTGATGTCTTCTTCACTGCTGAACAGATGTGATGCTGTTTCACTGTAAAACGTTAGACAGTAAAGTCACATTATTACTTGTGTATTTTATCTTTGACTCTGGAAGATTTTAATAATGCGTTTTCTTTTTGAAACACATTGTGTTCGTTGTTAATGACTGGTTCCTGACATTCATCCTTGGTGCTAAAGCAATCTGCTCCTCCAATTCACTCCATAGCTCCTTCATCACACATTCTCTGACTGGAAGAAAAAGCAGAGACTAGTGTTCATTGTTGCTGCATAGAGCATGTGGTGCATTGTGACCTAGAAAGAGTCAGCAGAACCCTTTTAGCTGATACACTTATCAAGCTAAATTAGCCTACATACCGCAGGCAGTGGTCAGGCTAACCAGCGGTGGAAGCTGCCACAGCTTACCGTTAACACTCGGGAATGCTTTTTAAAAATGGAAAATAAGCAGGGTCATGATCCACTGCAGAGAAATTTGGGTGATGTTCAGCAGCCAGAAACTTTATTCTAACAATTATTTTTGGCTTTCCTTTAACATGTCACAGCGCAGTGTTTGTTTTCAAACTTTTAAATACAAAATTAAATGCAATTCATTTTAGAACGACTTTCAAATCATCGCAATAACTAACCAACGAGTAGTCTCTATTGGTGTCATGGCAAGCTTGTGAAATACATTGGACGGATAATTTCTTAACTCACTGATTAAATTAAGCCCCTCGCTCAAGTTGTATAATCAAGTAAACAAAGCTATTCAGCCTCCTCTGGGTCTGAGAAACGTCTTACATTAACAACTCCATGAGTAGAAAGTCGGCAAATCACACAGCAAACACGTTGAGTAATTCAAGGATTAGAGGATTCATACAGCCCAATTCCCTCTGGGCAGTCTGCCAATAGAGAAGCACGGTCCAGGTACTCATGAGGTGTACGATGCCACAACTAGCAGATCTGCAGAGAAGCTCGCTGACAGTTGAGCCAGTACCGTGCATGTAGACGTACACAGCCAGATTCAAATGCAGCTGGTGTGACTTAACGGCATAAAATTTGTCTGAGAGAAGGATACAGGAGCTAGAGAAAATGCATTAGTGAGTAGAATAGCAGCATCAACTTATCCGTCACACTTTCCTTCTCTTAAATTTGCGGCTGGTAATATAAGTCAGTGTTCTTATTTTTGATTCAAGGATTTAGCGAGTAAATTTACGTTAGATTTATAAATCTTGAGATATTTGCACAAGCTCATCAAGCACATGGATGTCAGTCGCCGTATTTGCAGTGGAGACCATCCCAGTTTTTCTGGAGCACATGAGCAGTATGGTACTCTATTAGCACATTGTCAGGATGCTTGCATTTGCAGTGTGAGACTCAAATTTTCTTCTTTAAAAGTTGGACAGAAGGATTGTAATTCTACATGCAGAGATAAGACTTTTGTGTTATTGATACAACTGTACTTATTTGTAGTCGTAAGAGCCAGAAAGAATCAAAACCCTGCAAATAATTCTAGAGGCAGAAAAAAAGGGGGATGATGTTACACAAATCTGAGGGTAAAACTACACTTTCTCTGCTATTCAACTGCAATGATGCTGCAAACTCATGTGTGACATGTTCTAAAAAAAGGTTTTTGGAGTTAAAACCACAAGGCTTAATTGCTGAACGGTTTGTGGAAAAGTATCATTTACACGATACGCGAATGCCGAGTGTTTTCATTTTACAATAGACTGTTGTTGAAAGCAAAACATGCTGATTGAAGGTGCTAAAATGTCAAGGATAGAGGGATTGGTTTTTAGGTGTTGTAAGCAAAACAGTGTGATTTCAACTGAAGTGCTTTCTATTCATCAAACACTCAGCGCTGTGGCTGCTGATGACAGAAGCATTGAGGTTAATTTTGAGGTAACAATGAATTAAATGCTTTTATGTGATGCATATCCAAGCAGGAGGTGAAAATTTGAGTTTATTTTGTTTGTCATGGACATGACATAAGCGCTGGGATTAAAATACTATGCATCAACGTACAAGCATCAAAGGCACTGGGTTAAGTGTATCATACAGCCATATGCCTGTGTAGGTTCATTACATTCATCCAGGTAGCTGCAGTACAACACCAAGGCAAAACGAATCAGCCAGTGGACTGAGGATGTACAGCTTTCACCACTCATCTTCTTCGGTTCTTCTCTCTTTCAGAGCTGAAGAAGCCTCTTTGATGAGTCGTGACACGTCTTCAATGCTACAGCCGTGTTCCAGTGGATATTTAATTTTGTCTTGATGTTGCATAAAGCTAATTTACAACACCTGTCCACAGGAGGCCTTGTCGGAACTAAAAACTATTTTAGAAACCAGGAGCAAACAATTAAGGATTTATGGATGAAAAGTAGTGTAATGGCACGCTGCAAAGGCAAACGCAGCTCTATTAGCAGCTGTGAATAAATCTTAACTTTTGTTAAACCTGCCTGTGGGGGGTAAATCAATGGAATGTAAAGCACCTGGAAATTTCACGTAATGCAGTATTGGATAAGCTGTCACAAAGATTTAAATCAAAGTGAGTTTCACGATTAGTACTTTTTGTCAAGTTTCTTCCACGTTTTTGTTAACTTTTGTCATTAGATGGAGTCTATTTTTATTTTCTATTTAGTTTATTTATATCTGTGACAAGGAACATCAGTATGCATTTTACATTTGTAATGCTTCCAAAAGTACCAAAATATGAGTAATAATGAACCCCCTGTGTATACTAAAGGGGCCCTGTGGAGATTCGCTGTAAACAAACAAAAGCTATGATTACATTCACCAAAATACATTGTGTCTATGCCAACAAATGTTTATTTCATTTCCTTCCTAATAAAACATTTACAAAGCCATTTTTTAAGGATTTTGAATCTTGTATCATTGACATCCATGTTTATTAGCTTGCAGTGTTCCTGCACTGCAGGATATTGTGGCGTGTTACCACCACCTGTTGATCACAGTAGTATGACACCACTGGTAGGACTGTGTATCGTGTCACCCACATGTGCACACACATGCACAGGAACACCAAAATGGGGGCACGCTCATTAAAAAACAGTTCCATCACACTACTACAAGTCAAGAAAACCCGCAGGGAACCCTTAAATAATGCAGTGGTGGTGCAAAGAGCCTCATGTAAAAATCATGTAAAAATCACACCAAAGGTCCATGTGCTATGTCCTAAGATCTGATGCAGCCTAAACCACTTCAGATGGTCTCTGATACAGTTGCTTAGTCTTTGCCTTCTTCAAAATGTGATCCCATTGCCAAGTGTTGATGTGAATTGTAACTAAACAAAAATAAAAATGTTTTTTCATCAGCAGCTGCAGTGTTATTGTCAAATATTGACTCTAAAATCACTTCATCCGACACTCACGTGAAATCAAGACAGAGTCTTCAGCCATGCTAGCAGCTCTGTGAGGTTGTAGGCAGAGTGGGGCTTTGAGTTAAATGCTAAGATCAGCATGCTAACATGTTCACAATGGCAATGCTTTTTACATATATAATGTTTACCGTGCTGAACATCTTAGTTTAGTGTGTTAGCATGCTAACATTTGCTAATTTGCATGAAACACACAAATTCATTTGAGTATGGAGGGGATATCATTAGTTTTGCAGGTATTTGGTCATAAATCAAAGCACCTGACACATTAGAATTTAGATGATGACACTATATGAAAAGTTAAGGGATCACCAGCTCATCCTGTGGGGGACATGAATGCGTGTTACAAATCTCATGCCAATCAGCCCGATAGTTGTCGAGAGCTTTCACTTTCTCGACAGTATCTCATCAGTTCTCTCTGTCGTGCTCTCCCTCTTCTACTGCAGGTGGTGGGTCAGATCGATAAACTAACGTCCGACTTTGACTTTGACCTGGAGCCAGATGACTGGACGGTGGCCACAGCCAGCAGCACGTCCAGCAGTGAGCGAGGTTTGGGAGAGGCCTTCAGACTGGACTTCCTCAATGCAGATGTGCTTTCTGATAGCTGGGAGTTCTGCAGCTACCTGGAGGCAGCTGGCGCTGCTGCCCGCCGACCTGGCGAACACCCAGGAGATCCGCGACCGGAGCTGGGCCGCGGGACCATCCCCACCCAGACGCAGACCCCCACCCCGCCCCCCACCACTGCCTCGGTCTACTCCCAGATGAATGGTGGGCTGCCCATTCCCAATGGGCCCCGCATTATTACTCCAGATTCATCCAGCGAGGAGGCCAGCAGCTCCACGCACAGCCACAAGACTTCCCGTACCTCTGGCACAAGAGAAAGAGTACGCTTCAGTGACAAAATTCTGTACCACGCATTGTGCTGTGATGACGATGAGGAGGAGGAGGAGCAAGAGGAATTACAGGAGGACAAGAGTGGCTGTGCTACACCAGATAGCGATAGTGAACCCAGTCTCCTGACGAGCTCAGTCACCCCCAAACGTTCTTCCTCTGAGCACTCACTCCTCCATAACTGTCTGGACCCTTCCTATGTCTCCTCGCCGGTGAAGGGGACGACAGGAGCTCACACAATACCCAGGAAAGGTCTCTTAAACCCCGGCTGCCGCAAAAAACTGTTACGAAATAGCAGCACACAAACTGTCTCTGACAAGAGCACCCAAACTGTACTGCCCTATATTCCAACCAAACAGAAAACAAAGGACCACTGAGAAAGCCCCAAGTTTATCATAAATCTCATGAAGAGGACTGTGCATTATTTAATATTAAATACATAGCTCATAGATTAATACACAAATAAATTAATTACTAAATAAATAAATGATATATGGGAAATCACTCGACTACCTAAAGTTATTCTGAGGCTCAGGGAAAACACGATGAAATGAAGCAAAGCAGATCATTTAGATGAAAGTTACTGGTGGACCAAAAGGTTAGTGCCTGCTCTAATGTCAAAAGATACACTTAATGGATTCCCTGTGTGTATTCATTTGAAACAATGACAGAGATTTTAAAAGCAATCATTTTTACTAGAACAGTGAGGTATGAAGAGGTCCTTTCCCCTCCTCGTACAATAGCATAAGTCACAAAAAAAAAAAAAGAAAAGAAAATGCTTGTTCCTATAATGTTGATACAAAACGCTGCACACTCTGTACTCTGAATCTGTATAAACATCGTCTTTTTCCATGTTCCAGTTATTTCAAATGTCAAGGGGATTGTTGCTTTCAGCGGGGTAATGTATCTAGATGCACATGTCAAGCCTCTTCCTCTCTTTGATGTTAACAAACAACTTCAAGCAAGGAGCCAGGAAACAACACTATTTACCTGCCCTTGATTTTAGAAATCATCTCAATGTGATCTCATCCTGGTCTGCTGCAGAAGCTGAAGTATACAAGCAGCAGACAGAAAAACACACACACACACACACACACACACACACACACACACACAAATATATATATAACATGAGAATGTGCGGCCCACAAAAGTGACATTTTCAATTTTTTTCTTCGTCCATGCCTGGCTGTGACGTCATTAGACCTAGGATTGGGGCTAAATAGTGCTCTGCAAAAAAAGTGCTAAAGGTTTTGTCTCTATTCAGTTGCCCAGTGGGGAATTGAACTCAGCAGAGCAGCATTGTATTCACTGGGCTAACGCCAATAGCCATTCTTGATCAATATGTTAGAGGGAGGTTGCAGCAAGAGGTCTCTCTGCTGAGCCTGCATGCCACTCTCCTGGGATCTGTGAACAAAAACTCACAGTCAGACCTATTTACTTACACTGAGTGGAACAAAAATTAGAACTGCGGCCCTAAAGAATTGACATTTCAAAAAATGTGCGTCCAGTAGTGAGAGCTGATGGTTGAAAGAGAGAGTGTTCCTGTTCAAAGATTTTTTTTCACAGAGCAATAATCTACCCTGTGGAACAGCTTTGTGACTCTGCTCCCCTGGTCCTTTCACCCTAACTTTCCTAATGTTGTGTTTTTTAGCTTGAAAAGTAAAATGTCATAGTCTTAAAGAGGAAAATCCTTGCCGACTCCTGTGAAGCTGACCTTTGCGCCTCTGATCACCTAATGTGGACTTTACCTTCCACAGCAGGCAGAGATGGTCACAGAATCTTATTCATTCACATACTGCAAAAAGATTGCTTTTTCTTTTTGTGGAACCAACGAGTCAATTTATCATTAAAATAGTTTACAAAATTCATACAGATTACACAATTTTAGTTTGCATAAATCTCCTCAAATTACCTACAAGTGGTCAACGCAATATATTGGAATCAACAACCATAACCCTAGACTAATACAGTATAAATGAAAATATCATGCTACTGTAAACCAGATCATTTAAATCTCCATCGAATGCACATTATGGTACAGATACAATTTTGGCAAACTGACAAGAGCAATAATTGTTGTAAATACCTACCTAAGTGATCTTCCAGTGCCAGCACTGGTACCCTGCATATGCAGTATTACAGTGATACTCTGTTTTGATGACTGCTTGGGGTCCTCTACAACTGACCACTGCAACACTGTAGATTATTAGGTGCTCTGCAGAAGCACATCCATAACTGCCCACCCCTTTGCTTTTGTTGGTGTGTTCATGTATAACAGTTATTGCATAGTGCACTGCTGAGTGGAATTACAGCTGTGCTGTTCAGGCAGCATCACGCCTCAAGAGCCCGATATAAGGGAAGCAGAATGAGCACTTTTACACCAGGCCGCTTGGTAGAAGCCACACAAGCATCAATTAGTCTGACGCCGATGTGCTATACATGCATATACCAGAAGCAATTTGGCGATTTTTTTTTTCCAGGTTTTGTAATGTTTTCCTTTTGTCTTGCTCTGGCTCAGTTAATCCCAAGTACCTGTGAAGAAAGAGGCACTGAAGAGAGATCAATGGCTCACTCCCCAAAGCATTGGCTGCCATTTCCCTGCTAGATTGGGGACCAACAGGTCATCACAGCCATTAGCATAAACAAACAAAGCTATGCCGCCACACAGGCAAAGCTTCAATTACAGGAAAACAAACTAAGCCCTTGTTGTGATGCCTATACACCAGCCAGACATTATAATGTGAGGGGGATTTTTTTTTTTCCTTTTCCAGTCTAAAGATTTTATAAGTCATATCTGCGATGAAATCACCTCTTCAAATATAGAGCTGTTTGG
>JAPZEA010000001.1:24283194-24294104 GCA_029783685.1 Heniochus monoceros | reverse complement strand
AAAAAATAAATCAATAAATAAACTGATACAAATACATTAAGTCTCTGAGAGAGATAGAGCAGGCGAGAGAGAGAGAGAGAGAGAGAGAGAGAGAGAGAGAGAGAGAGAGAGAGAGAGAGAGAGATTATTGACTTGAGTGAGTGCCAGCAGTCGCTGATGGTCTCACTTCACAATAGCGTTTCTGATAGCATTGCGATTATGTTATCTTATCTTATTATCATCATCATTAATTGAAGTCGTCAGTATTCAAACTACTGTGCCCTCCTTGTGAGCCTGTTTCCCTGCATGCTCCTCCCTGCTTGCTGCTTCACCTACACTCTCCTCCTGCTCACTGTTCCTCTGCTTCCCAGTACGCCTGCTCCTCTCTCTGCTCCTCTCCCTGCTCCTCTCTCTGCTCCTCTCCCTGCTCCTCTGCCTGCTCCTCTCTCTGCTCCTCTGCCTGCTCCTCTCTCTGCTCCTCTCCCTGCTCCTCTGCCTGCTCCTCTCTCTGCTCCTCTCTCTGCTCCTCTCCCTGCTCCTCTGCCTGCTCCTCTCTCTGCTCCTCTCTCTGCTTCTCTGCCTGCTCCTCTGCCTGCTCCTCTCCCTGCTCCTCTCTCTGCTCCTCTGCCTGCTCCTCTCTCTGCTCCTCTGCCTGCTCCTCTGCCTGCTCCTCTCTCTGCTCCTCTGCCTGCTCCTCTCTCTGCTCCTCTGCCTGCTCCTCTGCCTGCTCCTCTCCCTGCTCCTCTGCCTGCTCCTCTCTCTGCTCCTCTCTCTGCTCCTCTGCCTGCTCCTCTGCCTGCTCCTCTCCCTGCTCCTCACTCTGCTCCTCTGCCTGCTCCTCTCCCTGCTCCTCTGCCTGCTCCTCTGCCTGCTCCTCTCTCTGCTCCTCTCCCTGCTCCTCTCTCTGCTCCTCTGCCTGCTCCTCTCTCTGCTCCTCTCTCTGCTCCTCTGCCTGCTCCTCTCCCTGCTCCTCTCTCTGCTCCTCTGCCTGCTCCTCTCCCTGCTTCTCTGCCTGCTCCTCTCCCTGCTCCTCTCCCTGCTCCTCTCTCTCTGCCTGCTCCTCTGCCTGCTCCTCTCTCTGCTCCTCTGCCTGCTCCTCTCTCTGCTCCTCTCCCTGCACTTCTCTCTGCTCCTCTCCCTGCTCCTCTGCCTGCTCCTCTCTCTGCACCTCTCTCTGCTCCTCTCTCTGCTCCTCTCCCTGCTCCTCTGCCTGCTCCTCTCCCTGCTCCTCTGCCTGCTCCTCTCTCTGCTCCTGGCAGTACCACGGCCAGCCACCTCTCCTCCTTCCACCTGTTGCTGCATAATGTCAGGTACTGCTGTCACCGTAGATGTTGAAGCTCCTGCATCAAACATGTCTGTGATTTTTGCACACATCCATGTCTAGATTGTTCATTGTTTCTGGCCTGCAACTTCTCAGCTCTTTCATGTTTGCTCATCCATCTTGACAATTGACAAAGACACCCTCCTTCCTCCACAGATGTTTGGCTCTGAGTCGCATTAAACACAAGAAATAGAGTGGACAGAGAGGGCTGGCCCAGTAAGATGTGTGATTAGGTCAGCCTTCTGTAATTATGGAAAATGAAGCAATGGGCCACTGCCTCTGAATTTGGGTAGGGTTCTTTAGTAATACATGTTTTTGTATTAAAAATTAAAATTAGATCGATACTCGGGTGCGTCAGCCCTCTGGGAAAATGGCAGATTACCAGTCCAGCACTGCTCATATTCATGACATCAACTGCCTGGTTTTTCCCACATCATGTGTTTTAATTTTCACTCCTTACTTACTTACTCCTTTCTTTTTAGTGTTTATTTATTTATTTATTGAATTTACCACCATTATTAATAGATTTATTTACTTTCTCTCTTCCTCCCCCTTGCACATACCTGTACATTCCACTAGGAATGTTGAGCATATATGAATATACCCTTATATGCGCTTCTACAACACACTTTTAGCACACCTACGTCTGTCTAATTTGACACTTGTTTGTACTGTGACACTAGGAAAATTAAAAAATGAAAAAAATATACACTAAGATGATACATATTTTATCATTTGAAAGTAATGTTTATGATTTGTTACATTCCTGCCTCAGCCGAGGAGCTATAGTTTGTCTGCAGATGATTCAAAATGCTGCAGCATCAGCATAGAGCACATGACTCCAGTGTTGTCCTCTTTCATTTGGCTGGAAGTGGACTTTATATTTCAATATAAAATTATAGTTTTTACCATGAGAGCAATTCTGAATTGTTGTGTTCATGCAGTGATTTAAAGTCTCAGACTGTGCATTTGTTGTCTTTGTCCTTAGGACAAACTTAGGAACTTAGGAACAGTTTACCTCTCACAATTTGTTCATCTACTTCAAGTGACACTTCAGTCCACTTGCTTTCCCTTTGTTGCCATCCTGCCTTTTTCATATTTCCATCTAAAATCTTTTTACTGTGAAGCACTTTTGTTTTAACTTTTGCTGTATATTTATATGTTTAAATATTTAATTACGGTGCATCATGTTATGAACTACGTGTATCAAGTCCCTTTAAATCCCAGGTAACATAATCTTACTATTGGTCTACTGGGTTTCATTACATTAGCAGGAAAATCAAAGTATTTCTGTGTGGTAACTCAACTGATAATTAAACTAAAGTAAATACCATTTAAGATATTTTACAAATGCATCAGATTACTCATATATAAATGATAATCATGTATTTAAATCAAGCTCTTTTTGCATTGCAGTAATTCAACCACTACAGACATTTTTTTACATTCTTGTAACATATTATAATTACTGTAACATAGCAAATGTAATAACCATGTCAACAGTCTAAAGCCCAGCTGGTGATCCAAAAACTGATTTTACTGTTAATAGGGGAAGATTTACCAAGGTCACTGCAATTTACTATCAGGAGTGCAAAGGTTTGCATCACTAGATTTTTTCTATTTTGTTAGGTATTTGCTAAGATGTAAATCTGCACAGCCTCAGTTATCTGGTTTCCATAAAATGCTGTCAAAATATCTGATGATCTGATGGCTCTTTAAGACACATTTCACATTTTTTCCTGCTGCTGACCTTGGAACACTCAAAAACAGCAAGTGTATATTTATCCTGTAAGGGGAAGTTTATTTCTCACAAGTTGAAATAAAAGATCTAAGACTTTTTCAATGCACACAAAAGGCTTATTTCTCTCAAAAATTTCCTCAGATTTTTTTTTTTAGATCTGTGTTAGTGAGCACTTCTCCTTTGCCATCCACCTGACAGGTGTGGCATAACAAGGTGGTGATTAAGCAGCATGATGATTGCACAGGTGTGCCTTGGCTGTCACAATAAAAGGCCATTCTTAAATGTGCAGTTTTATCATGAAAAAAGACATTTATTAGTCAAAGAACTATGGGTTTCAAATAGTTTTTCCTCCACAATGGCTGTGTGTAGTTGCTGGATAGTGGCAGGAATTGGAACATGCTGTTGTCGATCCAGAGCATCCCAAACATGCTCAGTGTGTGTTGTGTCTGATGCAGACCACGCAAGAACTGGGATGTTTTCAGCTTCCGGGAATTGTCTACCATTTCTTGCAACATGGGGCTGTGCATGATCATGCTGCAACATGAAGTGAAGGTCTTGGATGAATGGCATGACAATGGCCCTCAGGATCTCGTCACTGTGCCTCTGAGCATTCAAACTGCCATCAATAAATGAATGTCTGTTCCTTGTCCGTAGTTAATGCCTTCCCATACCATAACCCACCGACACCATAGGGCACTCTGTTCACAACGCTGAGATGAACTGCTCACCCACACGACGGCATGCAAAGTGCCAGACACCAAGGGTGAGCATCTGCACAGTCAAGTTGGTTATGCCGATGAACTGCAGTCAGGTCAAGATCCTGGTGAGATCAATGCAAATAAGCTTCCCTGAGATGGTTCGTGACAGAAATTCATTGGCTGTGCAAACCAACTTCTGCATAAGCTGACCAGGTAGCTGGTCTCAGATGAGCTTGCAAGTGAAGAAGCTGGATGTGGAGGTCTTGGGCTGATGTGTGAGTCTGGTCTGAGGCTGTGAGTTGGATGTGCTGCAAGATTCTCGGAAACGATAGTAGAGACTTATGGTAGTGAAATGAACATTCAATTCACGATCAACAGCTCTGGTGGATACTCCTGCAGTTTGCATGGCAATTGCATGCTCCCTCAAAACTTCCTACAACTGTGACATTGTGCTGTGTGATAAAACTGCACATTTTAGAGTGGCCTTTAATTGTGATAAGCCCAAGGTACACCATAATCATGCCGCTTATCAGCATCTTTATATGCCACACCTGTCAGGTGTATGGATTATCTTTGCAAAGGAGAAGTGCTCACTAACAAAACAAAAATTAGTTTTTTTGTCAAGAGAGAAATTTCAACTCATGAAAAATGGGAGCAAAAACAAGTGTTATGTTAATATTTTTGTTAATGTACATAGTTACATATCCTGATATCTGAAAAAACAACATGGTAGATATTTGGTTTTAGCCCTAATAAATTAATCTGACTGAATATTACTGCTGTAAGATTGTCAAATAAAATAAAAACAAAGGCTTTACAGACCTACTTAAAAAATATTTGATTGGCTGCTGCACTGGATTGGACCTGCTGTGAGCTACTAAAAGTGCTGAAAATACAAGGAGGAGAGAAAATACAAAATCATCCTTTGTCTTATGTTGTTGTGGTGCTTCTGTAAATTAACATAATACACGTATCTATTATTATATCTTAATGCAATTTTTTTTTATTGCAGTCATTTTACAAAAGCAAAAAGCTACTCGGGGCTGTGCTTTGACAGTTCTTTTAGAAGAGTCCCTAACAATGCCTCTAAGCTGTTCCAAAATCTCTGTCAAGTACAGCTTCTCATGGCTTATTGCTTAAATATACTTTGTCTCCTTCCAGCACTTTTAAAATATGATATCTTGGACAGACTGAAAAAATGGCTCTGTAAATCTCTCTCTCAGTGGAATATAGCTAATCACAGTCTCACAACTCGTGTGTGGCTAACTTATTTAGCCTGAGAAAATGTTCCGCCGCTGGCTGAGAAAGGAGTCGGGGACAATATGTTCATACCATTGTCCCACAAGGGTAACCCTCTCCACAAAACTAATATATTATGACTAAAACAAGGCTAGCTAATGCACAAATAAGGACGTCTATTCTCTCATTTATTATAAGATATCTACACTGAGGGCTTAGAGCAAATTAAGTAGGTTCTCAAAAACCTAAGAGAGAAACAAAACAAAAGATTAACCTGACATTGATCAACCTTTAAGCATCTAATGATGATCAAAATGTCAGCAAATAAATAAAAGTTATTTACACTGATAAACAAATTATATCGTTTTTTCCACTTGTGCCCTTCTGGCTGCAAGCTTTGAATAAATAAACACAGGAAAAAAAGAGGCAAAAACTAGATCATTTTCAGGTTGTTTGAAAATGTACAATCTAGAGGGCTGCAGGACACTGTTTAGCTGTCCTTGAACAAAGCATTAACCCCTCAAACTGTCCTGTGGAGCAGCTCAGTGACTGGCAGAACGAGTTTGTGGTTGTTCCCAGGTGTGAGTGTGTGATCCAGGCCACTGCTATAAACAGCATGCATGCTAAGCAAGCATATTCTGAGGAAATAAAAACAAAACGGACTCTTTCACTTGGACCATGACTTTGAGACAATTTAAGCCTCCAGCAGGACAACGGTTGCGTGGATCGTCATAGTCAGGAGTGTTCAAATGGGCCACTATCACTGGTACAGGGCTTGGTTATAATTAGACCAACAGGCTGTTATAAGGAGCTCACAGATGTACGAGTACACTTTACAGAATATTCACTGTCCAAACTACTTCAAAACACTGAGAAGCCATTAAGTAAGTTACATTTACTATACAGTATGTGATGGCCAATTTGTCCAAATGTGTGCAGTGCATATTATACAGCCATCTTAAAAGCAGCTACAGAGTGGGTGATCATTACTTCTCCCAGCAATTAGTTGCTGACACTCTGTATTGTTCTCTTTTTAGTTACACAATAGACCTCTATAGGCCCTCTGCTCCAAAATGACAAGGAGACCTTGAAGCAAATGTAAAAAAAAAAAGAGTGTGCTCTCTTTTCGTCTCTTTTTATCATATTTTGACACCATTATGATGCACGCTGCTGCCGTCTTTGAAGCTGTCGCCCCCCCTTTGCTTTAAAATGTATGATAAATAACAGGAAAATACTGGCGGAAACATTATTTCAGACATTCTTGTAAATCAATGGCAGATTTACAATGTGCAGGATTACAACTTGAATCCTATTTTACTCTGTAACCTTGACAGCTTCTTTTCCTGCTTTTGGAGTACCGGCACTAATTCTTCTCCTGGTGCACAATACAAAACAGGACACACTTGCTTTCGTCTCTGGGTGTAAGTTATCACTCTGCTGAAGCAGCATATTTCAAACCCATGACCAGTTACATCATCGCGCCCACAATGTCATCACATTATGACACGTGGCTTCACCGAGATGCGGTGAAATATCGACGTCCAAGGACATCAGTTGTCTCTCTGCCTCGTGTGTCACTGAGCAGGTGTCGACACATCCTGCAACAACACATTCAACTTGTGGGATGCCAAACGACATACATCATCCCGTTTTAGAGTACACAGTACATAGCTCAAAAAATGTGTAATACATGTGTGTGCTTCATTTATTAAATTCAGACTGTTTTCTCCATCTCTATTATATATAACAAGCTTTCACTGAATCTGGATGTAAAACAACGATTCGTGATGTGTAAAAGAAATAGTTTGACATTTTGGTAAATAGGCTGGTTTGCTTTTTTTTGCTGAGTTAGAAGTTAGAGAAAAGTTAAAAAAATAAAGTAAAAAATGGAGCTACAGCCAACAGCCAGTTAGCTTAGCGTAGCACAAAGATTAGAAAGAGAGGAAACAGCTAGACTGGCTCTGTACAAAGATTACACTAATTACCAAGTTATATTTAATTGGTTGGCAGATTATTTTTGGACAGAACCGGGCTCGCCGTTTCCCCTTTTCCAGTCTTTGTGCTAAGCTAAGCTAACTGGCTGCTGTTTGTGGCTATATTGCATATCTAATGGACAGATATAAGAGTGGCATCAACCAACTAACTCTCCACCAGAAAGCGAATGAGCGCAGAAGTGTTGAACTGTTCCTTTAAATCATATTTAGTGCATCATCCACTCCCTTTCTAAACATCAGTCTCCAGCTTTGTTGTACTGAATTTCTTGGTTCCACAACGCAGCCGTAGTACTCTGAAACACTCTTAGCCGTTTAACCCTGTTTGGATTGCTTAACCCCTCTAACAACCACATCAGGGAAGCGACTCCACATCACAAATGGCATCACTCTTCATCTGGTAGAGTAAGCGGCTGAAAGCATCGAGACAGATACATTATAGATATGACAGACTCTCGCGGCGTGGGTCACCGAGCTGTCTCCGCCGTTGACAGAGGCTCGCGCTTTCGGCGGCAGCACACACGAGGAGGGCGAGCGCAATTAAACACAGTTGACAATATTAATAAGGTAAGAGGAGCGAGTTTGTTTCCTCGTGGACAGTTTGTCTGTAATGAGCTGCAAGTTGTCAGGCTCTGGGGAGACAGGCGTGGCTACAGAGTCCAAGCCAGTGGGAAGATATTAATGCAACCTGAAGGGGGTGTGAGTCATCGCGAGCTGCTGTCCATTCAAACTGGTATCATAAGGAGCACGACCGCAGCGTGGCTTAATCACAGTCATTACTGTGATATTTGACACCGAGGTTGAAATAAAGGGCTCTGGAATAGGTGCGTTTCTTATCGCGCCGTGAGTCAGTGGGTGCTCACGTATTTTCAAGTCAATCTGTCAGCACAGAGGGAGGTGAGCGAGTCGAGCACCACGCCCGCTCGAAACTCCTCTCCTCTGGGACGCAGCCACACTCAGTCCATTCTTAACTTCCATTTCACACTTGGTAATCAATTACTGGTCTCTAGAGCTATCGAAGAAAAGAGCTACCTATCCTGAGAATAAGCTAAATCTCTCAACGCCTCCTAATTGAAAACACATTATATCGCTAGACAATGCTCTTTGTGTGTAGCCAGCCACTAATTTGGACTGTTTGCATGCGCAGAACAAAGCAATTTACTGAGGTTGCAAACATCCTTTGCGGGACAATAATTCACGGTGTTATCAGGTGCAGAGTTTAAACATCAAATAAACGGGCTGAATAACTAAATAAGCAAACTTTGAAGGTGTGCCCAGCCGTTTGTTGGTGGCTATTCTCCCAGTGAGTCTGAAAAGCTGAAACTAATATGATTTCATATCGTGAAGCCAAGACTGATGCCAGACCTCCCGAAACCAATCCCTCTTACAGGATTTAGCGAGGGCTGTGTGAAATGTACACTGCAGGGCCCCACCGGTCCCAATGATAGTCCTTGCTGTGAGTCCAAATCAAAATGAACCCGATCAATAACAAAAGAGGGCTTTTGTACGTTTACTGTCGTCATAAATATAGTGTCCTGAAAAGGAAAGCGAGGGAGGACAGAGAGAGGCAGGTTTCCACCAGGCCGGGGACGGGCATAAAGATGTCACACTGCTGTTTGTGAGAGGCTGGCAGTGGCTATGATCACACTCTCATGATATGATGGTCTTGGAGCAAAGATGAACCCTGTTTTCGACCACAAGCACATTGACATGCAGAAGACAGGAGCGTATGCATGTGACAGACACAAAAACAACGTCGTGGGTGTGCACGTACACGCATTTATCCTCGCACACACAGACTGGCGACCTTTTCTTCCAGAACAAATGCCAAACAAAAAGACAAAAACTCATCATCCGGGAGGAAATACTATGGCAACTTATCTTTTAATTGAGGGAAGAAAAGCATATTGACATCCAACCAATGCAAAAAAAAAAAAACCTTTAATGCTAAGAAGGCAGAGAGGAGGCTAGAATAAAGGGAAAATAAATCCCAGCACAAAAGAGAGGAGCTCATTTTATCTTTCTGATTGTACCGTTCTAAAAAGAGCGGCGCAGAGACCAGAAACTGCCCACAACTGAATCCAACTCAACAATCCCTCAGAGCCTCTAACAGTGAGGCTGGGAGCATGACAAATA
The DNA here is from genome assembly GCA_029783685.1 of Heniochus monoceros. Lineage (NCBI taxonomy): Eukaryota > Metazoa > Chordata > Actinopteri > Chaetodontiformes > Chaetodontidae > Heniochus > Heniochus monoceros. The sequence continues at coordinate 24,284,999 of JAPZEA010000001.1, read as the reverse complement.
ACATTGCCTGGGCCATAATACAGTGATAAAATTTCCTATACTGAAGGCCCAGAAGAGGATATTCAAACGTCTTTGAGCACTGACAGCGGCAAGTGGCCCTAGTTAATAATCCTGATAGAAATTAATGTGCTTACAATGGTGCCATTGCTGCCTACCTGAATTTATTTTAGATTGCTTACATTACTTCATCTGTCTATTCGGTTGTTTTCCCTGGCTGGGTTCCTGATAACACAGAGCTCGCATTCAGCAATAGAAAGAAGGCCTATTTGTGCACTGGACACTAATTAATACAGTGCTCCATCGGGAAAGTTGCCTGCTTGCTGCTCTACTGACAACAGATTCATTTATACTACTGTTTTCCACTTCTCCAAAGGCTCTGTTAATTGCATTTAAATTAGCCCTTGTTCAGTAGAGAACAAGGACTGGCACAGGGGTTTGTTACAGAAGCTGGAAAGAAAAACATGACTCTGGGCAACATATTACCCCAAAGTTGATTGACAGAGCTTTTGATAAAAGATCCTATCAGAGAGAGGCACAAACATGATTGTCAAATATTTCATGAACAATCGCAATTACTGCAATTTCACCACAACAGCTACTCAAATGAGAGAGCGTTTGAACCAGCAGATCACTGCACACTTCTGTTTGGCCCTGTGGCAACGCTAGCACAGCAATGCTTTTACTCCAATTTGAGACGTGAAAATGTTTCAAACTGCCACACCATGTTTTCATAGATTCTGGGGAAAAGAATAATGTATATGACAATATTCAGAGAAAACACTCATCGGGGGGCTTCTTAGAAACAATAGAGGAATGTGAGTGTGGCAAGTGTAAGGAAGTGTGGCAGGTAGCTATTTAGATGGCAACATGATGTCAGGATCAAGCTCTGAAGACATAATAACACAGGCAGGCTGGCACACACCTAATGAAGAAAAGAAACTACAAGTAATGACTAGCTGAATGCTCTCACGCAGACCTGTGCTACCATCTCCACAGTAAAGGTCAATGTTTATATAGCAATTAAAGATGTTGTTTAACCTTGATTTACTCAGTGAAGGTCAGTTTAACATGTGTGTGCTTCACAATCATACAGGACCAGACATACTCCTCAGGGAGATGTGGCCCACGAAAATAGAGTTGTACCTGGAGGAGAATAGGTTGGATTAGAAGAGAAAGGCCTGATGGAAACTGGAGGGATCTGACAGAAAACTGAGGAACTGTTAGAATTGAATGTTAGAAGTATAGCGTAATTCTCAGCAGCCATATGTATTCCATGTTTATTCCTGCACAGGGGCCTTCAGTAAGTTGATTGAGTTGGGCAGTCCTTTAGAGAGCGTGGACTCGAGAGGATTCGGGGGAGATTGATACTAGCAGCACAGCCGGGCTGGGTGAGGGTCTATGACAGGTAAAAAAAACAAACAAGGACACACAGCATTGCTGATGCACAGGAACTAAAAGATGGCCCGGCCAATTTCAATTTCAATTTCAGTTGTGCCAACAATAAGCAAGAACAGAACACACCACCAGCAGTTCAGATTTGCAGACAGACAGAGCACGGAGTCCCATTAGATGTTACGTTTCATTCAGGTACCTGCTTACTTACAGCTGTGTTTGTACTGAATGTCAAAACTCACAGCAACGGGTAGTCCTGTAGTCTCAACGAATGCAGAGTAATTTACTCCACCACAATCACAGGTGGGGCTAAGCAACGGCTAACAACATCAGCTCCCAAGCTGGCTGCCACACAGATATTGCACCAATCAAAATCCAGTATCAACACCGTCAGTCTGCACCAAAAAGATAGA
>JAPZEA010000001.1:24244701-24263244 GCA_029783685.1 Heniochus monoceros | reverse complement strand
GAGTGCCATCAGTAAGGGAGGAGATACAGGTGATGGCAGATAGGGAAGACAAGCTTGCTTATTTCCAGCAATGTCATAAATCAAGATGGGACTCACTATTGTGCTATTTTCTTTTTTTTTCGCTCTCTTTCTTGCCCCCTATCTCGGCTCCCTCTGTCTTGCTTCCTTCATAGATGTATGCCATCTCATATCCCGTCAATAACCTGTTAATGGGCTCTGGCAGTCAGATAATAGTGCCGGCTGAAGAACAGCGGGCAGATAAGGGCAGGCTTCTGCCTTACAAGCCTGAGAGACAGAGAGCTTTTGATGAGCACGAGGCCGGGGATGGAAAAGAGAGGGCTGGCGGACGAGGAAGCACACAGAGGTAACAGGAGGCTCGTGGGGTCAGATCTGGCTTGAGTGTAGCTAATTTCTAATAATGGCAGGCTACATTGATGTGTACATACGCTATGGGCATCATTACAGAGGAGCCATAAAGAGCTGATGAGAATGACGAAGGGTTTTTTTTTCCTCTGATCCCTCTGATGAGGCAGGTGTTTTATATCTGCTGTGAAATTAAATGAAATGAATTTTTTGGCTCTTTCACAGGTTCATATCCTCTGCTGATTCATGGTTTCATGCACCAGGAGTGATGCGAGGTTAAGCAAGGGTCAGTTTGTCGCCAGCTGTGCGTAGTCTCGATGACAGAGCCCCCGCCCCCTCACGGCCTCCCTGGTGTCTGACATCACTGCCGCCACTTCACCACGGCAACACCCTGGGGGTATGTAGGTGTCTCCCTGTGTCAGCTGCTGGTTTGCTTCCTCAGCAAGTCAGTAGCTGTGATGCTTTCCAAGCACAGATCAGCATCCGTTCAACCCATTCATCACAGCCCACTAGGCACACAGAAGACCCACATATGGCTCCAGGCCCCCTCTCCCCCTCCAGAACTGCAATCTCGGCATATTAACCATATCAATTTTTTAACGATTCCACAAGGCAACATTTTTAGGACTTAGGAAATAATCATGAGGTGCTTGTTGGGTAATGCACTCTGTTTCAACGAGCGCACTGTGAGAAAAGAAGAGCTGGGAAATGGTGAGACGGAGGCAAGCCAACAGAGACTGGTCATTATGTATGCATTGCGGCGAAACCAATCTTTGTTGAGCCTGTCCTCGATTGTTTTTAAAAGGATACTTCACTGGACGCAATCAAATTAGCAAGAACATCACTGATATGGGGTAATAACCCTAAATTGAATTTCTGCACAGGCTAAAGTGTCCCCTCTCTGCAGAATCAATTGCTGTGAAGAGAAAAGGAGGACAGGAAGAGGGCATTCATAGTTAGCAGACCTTTAAAAAGTACACCAGAGATGCAGGCATGAGCGGGCTATTTTCACGCTCCTGAGCCCTGCCATAATGTGCGCCTGCCGACTACGATAGATGCAATCTATCCAATTATGCTAATTACTTTGAATTACCTTAGAGCTCCCATCACTGAGAGTGAAATCGGGTCAGCTTTCCATTTTTGCATTTGCATGAATAAAATTTTCTTTCATTGTTTGGGTGCTAAGAGCTGCACACGGCGAGCTCTGGCAGCTTAGTGGCTGTGCTAACTGAACAGAGAGTATGACAACAACAAGCAATTAGTTAGACAGCCTCCTGTTAGCTCTGCCACTGGCTGACACTGCTATGTGCTGCGCTGGAGTGAGCCAAGGATGTTACTGTACTCGGCTACTGTTGTGGCTCAGTCATTACTCTACATATACATCGACATTTCATGCATTTTGCTGACATTTATAACCAGTATGGGCTATAATGAGCGCAATAAAAAAAAAAAAACAAGCCTCAGTAACTACAAGCAACCAGTAAGGTCGAGGGTGAACGTCAGACTGGGATGGCGTAGCAAAATTTCCCTCACTTCTGCTTCCTCAATAGTGCATTTAAGCACAAAAACAACAAGCCCGCGCATACAAGCCTCTTCACGGCTGCAGTGACACAACAGCTGTGCAGTACTGTATGAGTAACATCAGGGAGAGGTTTCACAGAGAATGATCCATCATCTGACTACTGAGTCAGGATACAGCTGGGAGCTACAGAGGCAATGTTACTGCGTCGGGATGACAGTGCTGTCATGTGCTTGTCCTTGTGTTTTTCTTCCACAAATACTGTTCTCATGATAGGAAGCGTGTTGGCAGGGACCACAAGATGTAATCGCGTCTACTGATATGGCCACTTGCTGGAGTTATCGAGCAATGACACGGCTGAATACAAGGAAGATTACAGCCAGTAATCCTGGCGAGGGACCTGGAGACCTAGGGGACCCTGAATAATATCAACACAGACGTGTGCACGCATGCACAGCAGCTCACATAATTACACGAGTGTGTAGGGTTTCGGCTTGTGTGGCCAATAGAAGCAAATGTGGCTCTTTATAGTAAATCAAAGGCAACCAAGCTGACCTTTAATTAGTTAGTCAGATAATTACTGGTGTCCTGTACTGGTAAAAAATAGAAAGACTGAGCATTAATTTGTCACCCCACAATGTTATCAAGCGCATGCCACTGCACTCAATATCTTAATTAACACAGAATTACAAATAAAGTAAGACTGAATTTGTCTGTGTTGTTCTGCAATGCACCCGAAACTCTCTTTAAAGCTGGTGGCACAGAAGTTAGAATAATATCACACTCAATCAAATGAGCTGCACAAAGGAAGCATGCAGTGTTTTTGTTTCATCATACGGTGTTACATGTGGACGGTGCGGCACCAAACTAGACTCCAACTAATTCACTTAGCGCTCCAGTTAGCAGAGAGAAACGGAATCATTGTGTGAGCTACAATAGCCCATTACCCGTGAGTTAAAGAGCCCCATCAGTCCCCGACACCTCCTCCTCCTCTTCCCTCCCGGTGAGATGAGCTAGTTAGGCAGTGGATGCCACACAGCCAGTAATGAGCAGGCCGCAGGCCCATTTGTGCTGGGAGAGAATAGGTCCCTAATGAACCACTGAAGACACTTAGGTCCACTGAGTCAAGACTGAAATGTGCCACTGATGGCCGATAGGAGGTTGTGTCAACTCAACCAGAGAGCAGAAAAGGTGAAAAATAACTCTCCGTAAATGACGCCGTTTTGGATGATCAAAGTTCTTTGTTTACTTTGTGGGTTCGCCAAAGTACGGTGAGCCCGTTTTCAGCCCGCAGATGGAACCTTTCAGAGCTGCCTTCCTCCCTCTTCTTCAGGCTTTACATTCATATAAAAGGAATATCATAAACTAGGAGATTTTAATTGACATTATGTGTCAGCCACACACGCCGACGGGGAAAAAGGTGGCGTTCAAATATACGCACAGTCGACCACCCTTCTGACACGCTAACCTCCTGTCTTTTATTTACCGTGTCGTGAGACATTATCAATCCTGCGCAAGCTATCTGTCTCTTTTTTTATGATGACACGAGTTTTTCTTGGAGCACCATTTCCACTGAAGTAAAACTTTTGAGTGCGTGAGTTATGAATCCTCAGTTGCAACATCGACCACCAGCCTGCTTCCCCGCGTTATAAATATAAGAGGATGACTTCCACACCGCGCTCCGTGAGTCACAGCAGACAAACTGCACTTGTAGCAATTTTCATCGAGGGCCTCACCCGAGCCCCGAGTTCTACTCCTCACCTGTCTGGAAAAGGTCAAAGCTATTCTGTTTTACAAGCTGAATAATAAGAGAAATATAAAAAAAAAAACACACACTCCCATAGCATAGAGTTGTAAGCCTGTAAAAACTTATGGGAATTCTTGTGAAAAATGTCTTTTTATTCCCTGAGGTAGGATGTCTGTATAAATAAGAATATGTTCTCTGTCAACTCGTCTGGATGGATGAGAGTTTAAACGGGGAGGGTTTATAACTGCGCAGCAATTGGCACATCACTTTTTGGGAGTAGCCTCATTTGAACTGTTGTTTTGCCCAGTGAAGCCTTTGAAGGGGAAAGACTAATAGGCCCTGCATGGCGTAGTGCTTAACAGAAAGTGGCATTTCCCACTGCGGCTACTCGGATCTAATGGCAGGGCAGGGGCATGGGAGACACCCACCCATAGCTTGGACGGCCAGCATTGCGGACAGCAGGACGGACAGCATGGTCTTCCAGGCTGGATTCAAACTGCGGGTCAACTTCTTCAGACACAGCGCTGCAGGGGGAAGAAAACAAAAGAAGCCTGAGGAGGAGGAAGATAACACAGAACACAGCAGAACGGCAAAATAAGAAGACGAAGGGTGACTATAAAGTGACAAAAACAGAGAGGAGCCTTTTCTTTGTCTTCGTTTTAGCCTGCTTGGTCTCTGAGGTGGATGCAGTTAGACACAATCCAACATATTTCATGAAATAAAGGCCATTTGAAAGTCTGGAATTATTTTTGTGACTTACAAACTTATCTGAAAGTATGTCTGAAGGTGACTATTTCAGCCTTTTCTCTGGCCTGCTCAAGGCTTTTCTCTTTGAGAGGGAGTGGCGCTCTGATGACAAATGGGGACTTCCAAAGTTGACAGGAAACAGCCAAGTCATTCTCTCCGTTTTCCAGAGGGAAAACACTACTTTAGGAGTGAACAGAGACAGACAAAACTATCCCCTCCCCATCCACTTCCACTCTACCATGCATGAAATATTTATGAGATATACATCCGAGAGAGATTGGTAGAGGTCACAATTTGTATCTGTATTTGTTGAAACAAACTTCTTGAATTTGTAGTTCCAAAAAACAGGTACGATTTTTTTCCCCGATACGAGGAAGACTGCAGCAGACATTCACTACATCAGCTTCACAGTGTCCATGTTTGCTTGTTGCAGGTCTTCTGATATGAATTTAAAGCTGCTTTGTGAAAAAAAGAAGATGCATACATACTGCGTGTGCCTGTGCATGTGTGCAGAGTGCAAAAAGAATAAAACAGAGATAATGAAGAGAGGTAGAAGAGTTTTCTATCATATATATAGAATTTTGAATAATGAGCAAATGGGGTATTTCTGCTTACAATAATTTAAGGGTGGTCACCCCACTGAAAAATACATGTAGAAAGATTTGACAGTAATTTCAGTCATTGCATATATTCTCCTTTATTGTGTTAGACTGTTACATTTTGTTGTTGTTCGGGAATGACACCTTGTTGATTTGCCTTGCAGAGTTAAACTGCATGAGCTCTCTCTGTGTGCAGTTACTGTGAAATGAGTTTTGTTCATTTAATGTGCTTCAGACTGAACTTTCTGAAAGACACATATCCTTAAGCACAAAAGGAGGTGAGCAACAATCCAAAAAAACTTTTGGTTTCCTGTCAATTCCTAACTCTGCAATTGCATCATTTCTTAGCACGTAAGGGAAAGGACACACGGGTCTGCTTCCTGTTTCTTTACACTCACTTCCTCTTGGTGATTTATCCGCGTCCTCCTATCGGCCCATTCTCTCTATTCCTCTTTTTCTACAAATAGTAGCTGATAGAAGCTTGTCGTCTGAATTTTATGTTATAGCATTTTTCAAACTATTCTGATGGCATAAGTCATTATTTGAATTTTTAAAAAATGACAAATCCTGGAAAAAAAGTGGTACAGAGAAAGTGTCGCTTTCACCCCCGTGTCCACTGTCCTCGGGTCAGATTATGTGTGCTTTGCTCTCAGCGACAGCGTCCTTTTTGACCACAGGGAGTCAACAAAGTCAGAAATCTTCAAATCCTACACGTAATAACTCACAGGAGCAAACAATAGCTACGGTCAATGGGAGAGTTAAGCAAAGCTAAACAGACTTATCTTTGAGGCTGGACTTAAAGATGAACTGGCATTAAATAGGACAAAATACAAGTAACGGCCCCTCATATCACGACACTTTCAAGACTCTCACGTATATATACACCCAGCGGCCACTTTATTAGGTACACCTGAACAAGCTAAAGCGATTCAGTAAAACAGCTCTGCCATAACGTGTCTCTGTACTACACTTACAATGTTCAGTTTTTGTTGACATTGTCAGAAATATGTAAATTCAATTATATGTTTTATTATTATTGAAGTCCTAGTTGAAGGTGGTGATGTACTGGACTCCATTATATTCAGACGTGTTTCTAATCTTCTGCTAAGAAATGATGTCATGCTAAATCTCTGACAGTTGAAAAAAAAAAAAAAAACATTATAGGCATCATAAAAGCAGATTTCATGGCGGAGCAGTTGTATTGGGCAGCATTAGATTATAAAGGTGTAGCTAATAAAGTGTATTTAAAAATGCTGCTTATGAGTGAAAATGTCCACTTTAAAAAGTTCTACATCCACAGCGAAGCATCAAAACCAACAACTCTCCTCTCCTCTCTCTCTTTTAGTCTCTTTTAGTTTCTTTAACGACAAAACGGTGAATTACCACCACCGCCGCCTTCAGAGGGTAGCTGAACGAGTTATAGCACGCCAGGTTAATCCGTTTAGTTTGGCAGCATAGCGTTCCATTTTCACCGCTATCAGCTTTGCAGATCACACAATACATATGTTGTGTCACCTACATGTTTATTTCTGTTTCTGCATCTATGACCGTGGAGAGTGTTAAATGCAGTTGCCTGACAAGGGAAACAGAAAAAAATCTGCATTGTGTGGCCGGCAAAACTAGATATGTTTGGCTTCTTCAGATTGCTGCTGCAATAGAAAAGATGAGATTTCTTTCTTTTTAATATCTATCCACCTTTACTACAGTTTACTACAGAGAGAAAAGTGTCGCCAATTTTGTCTCTGATTTCTGCTTCTTACCACATAAGTGGTGCAGAGTTTACAGTTCAGCATTTACAGTAACTGCCGTGGGTGCCTCACAACTCCGATGAGCAACTCTGAACACCAAGGTGTGGCTAGATGCTGTGACGTCCGGCCAGTCAACATAAGTGAAACCTCATGTTACAAAACGTGTACACAAATCTACAATGTCAAAGTCAGTAAACTTTGTTTTGGAGATAGAGAAATACATTTAAATCAGATGAAGGCAGGTAACAGATCATTCGTGGTGTTTTGGTAAGAATGATTTTGATATCGCCGTCAGCTGTAGCTCCACCTCATGGCTTAACCAAAACCTTTCCCATCAGGCTCCATTTATGGCTTCAGCAGAGAGGATGTGGGCAGGAGTGCAACTTCATCACAAATTTTCCATAACAGCAGCACACTCACCACTTGCTCTGTGGACTTTCAGAAGGCTCTAGCCAGCCCAACTCTAAAGAGACTGGAACACTACCTGAATCTGCCTCAGAGGCGGGAATATTCACTGCACAGGCATTCAGAAATGGGGATGTATATTCATTGAAGAAAAGAGCAGACACGCATCACAGCCATCCTCTCCAAAAGGGCAGGATTTCTGTAAATATATCTGTTAGCTTTCCTGAGGACGGCATCAACAGAAATGTGCCAACACACCAAACCACAGTCTGACTCTGTCTGTGTTGTGCAGACACCAGGAAGCCATCAAAGGCTTTTTTACTGAATGACTCAAGCACTAAACTGACCCCATGCCAGCAAATGCAAATGCTTCTTTTTCTTCTTTTCTTTTTACAATCCAACTTTAATGATTCAGCTCAATGTCAGACATCAAAACAAGCTGACCACACTTTCAAGTAGCAACCTGTGGAATATAATGGCGCAATAAACTTCAACTGCAGAAGGTTGTATTAAAAAAAAGAAAAGCTGTGTTATCCATCACAATATTACACCAATTCATCAAAACTATTGCTAACTCTTTATTCAGATTTCAGTGCTGTTCATGGAATTAACTAATAACGGCGCTCTCTATAAGGAAGACCATTAAAATGGAAAAGAAACAGTCGCTAAAAGATTGTTTGACAGTCTAAATGTCTTGAATTTCTTTTACTGGTCCGCAGCTTTTGAGCCATAATCACAAGTGTATTTAATTTTGACACGGCGCTAAGGATTATTAGGCTTCTTACTGAGGTCAAAGGAAAGAGAAATGATTCTTGAAGTATCACAGAACATTAAGATTTATAATTTTGCCATGGTCATTGTACCATTGCAGTATTCTTTCAAGGAATCTGTGACACCTCTCACAGTTTGTCTTTTTACTGACACGACTGCTCTCCGAGTCCACCCTCTCCTGCATGACAAGGCCATTCTTAAACACTTTTCATACAATGACTCTAACTGACCTTCCGGGCTCACATGTCTCATCGGCATATGGCTGGTATCATTGCCAAGCTCCTCAAACCATTGGGAACCATTCAACCCTCGATGATAGGGACGTTTCCAACCTGGAAGACACCGTGTCCCATCGAGGAAAGTGAGCCTTTCAAATCCATATGGCAGCAGCGGTGAGAGTTTAGCAAACCGTCTTCAGGGATGAGTGGATCCACTTCAAGCAGGGAAATGTTCTCCATAGTATTCAAGTCAATTAATGCATTACTCAGTCAAATTACACATTAGTTCGCCAAACTGAATAAAGAAGAGCTCCATAAACTTCAAGAACGTTTTATGTCTCAGACGTTGTATGAAAGTTTTACTTGCCAACTGTCTCTATAATTACTGAAACTCTAATTTACAGTTCACACTAGACCCTACATTAGTCTCATACAGAAATCCAATAATAGGCAAGAGAACTGGACTGTATATTTTTATCTAACTGATAATTAGCAAGCGAGGCAGTGACAACTATCGGGCATGTGTCTTCTCAAGACCAGAAAAGTGTGCAGGATCAGTCTGCAATGTGACAGGTACTCCAACATCCTGCTTTTCTAACAGGAGCCAATTTAGTGTAACCTTTATCTTACAGCAGCTTGACATATGTGTGCATTAATATGTGCATGAAATATATTATGAACTGCCTGCTGTCACAAACTGTAACCACATCCATGTTAAAAAAACGCCATAGAGCATCTTGCACAGTGTCGAACAACATCATTATCTCGCCACCATATCAGACATCATTTCCTATACAAGTTGTCAGAATGGAACATACCATGTCCTCCTACATCCCACAGGAAGCTGTACCTGCCAGCAGAGCACAGCTGCACTATCATGTGATAAGGACCGAATGAGGCCAGGCACCGTCCTCACTGCAGCCCAGAGTACAGCATCTCCTCTTAAGTTCCTTACATTTCTCGCTGGTGACCCCCTTAAAAACTAAAGAACGCCTCCTTGCAGCCCCTCGTTGCTGGTTGCATGCGTCCTCTAGCTGTGACCAGTTAAACCAAAGCCTTCTTTCCCTTCCCTTCATCCTTTAATAACTTCCAGAGGTCAGATTTTCCAGTAATTCACAAGGAAAAGGAAACAAAGATTGGTGGAAAGTCTGAAAAAAATAAGTATAGTTCATTGTGGCAGTAATGTGTTTTTTCCCCACTTTTCTACCATACTGATCTCTTAGATTTGTCTTATGACCCCTGGTTGGGTCTGGAACCTCAGGTTGGGAACCACTATGACATGTCCTATCCTGGTACAGTTCATCCATTCGCATAAGAGGACAGACAGAGAGAACAACCACTACTTACCTATGTGAAAAAAACAATTCTTCTACATACCCACACAGTACATAAAGTTGTATGGACAATAATATGTGCTATATAAGAAAAGATACTGACACGTGATCTAAGTGACAGACTGGGGATAAAGTGTGGCAAACATAAACGCGTGTCTGTTACTTTTACGTGCCTATTTTGGGCTCATTGAAGTCGCCGTTACTCTGATTAAATACAGTGATGCAGTGCGGACTCTCTGTCGAATGGTGGCGCAGTCCGTTTCATTCAGAAATGGTACTCGTTCAATCTATTAAACTGTAAACTGTAGCTTAGCAGGCCTCTGCCTTGTTTTAAAACTAGAAAGAAAAAAATAAATGAACACACATGCCAGTGAAGAGAGCCAACTATGTGAACCAGCTGCCCTGCCCTGATTTCACGGGGTCCTCCTGCTCCCCGCCAGCTGTTGCTCGTCTTAAATAAAAGTTAGCAGACATCTTTTTTTTTCATTAGCATGCATATAATAATAGGTCTGTTAGCTCTCAGTGTCTTAAGGCTTACCATGTTAGGAGGGCGAAACTTAAAAGACACCAACCATCCAGCGGCGGTGACTCTTTCCTCTGAGCAGCTCAGCCGACGTTATTTTCCACTGTGGTTCATTCCTCTGACAACGAAAAGCTGTGGAGGAGCCGCTGCCGACGCGCTAACACTTTGTTTTGACGGTGGATAAAGCTATAGGATGGGGTTTCAGAGACTGTGGGTCTGCTCCATTGGTTTTTGGGACGGCTCTCTTCCAGAAACCACTCCTTGCTGCTGCTTTGTCCAGCAGTGATGTCATGCTGAGGGGGGAAAGAGCCTGGAGAGTCCCGACCCACAGGTTAACCATTTGTGAACACACCGGTATCTTCCTTTTCTTAACACTCAGTGTAGACTCACTCTGCCCTGTTTGTGGGCACGCCAGTTACTTTCTATCGATGTACCCCTACTGACTTATCATATGGTCTTTAAACGTATCACCGCTGCCTGTGCAGTAGATAAGAAACCGACAGATTTACCTGTAAGGTACACATAAACATATTGCTCCTTTATATTCATATAAGAGTATCTGCGTGGGTTAATACACCTATTTAATTAATTCCATCTGGGACAGGTTGTTGCAAATGTGAATACTTTTTTTTTTTTTTTTTTAATTATGCTGTTGTATGTTATTGGCATGGATTTGTGGGCTTCATAGACTAAACTTTGAAAGCATAGTTTCGCCTGATAATTACACCTTTAGTTAGATTGGTGATTTATGTGGCCAAAAATGAGACACCCAGACTATGAAATTGCTGTCTGGAATCACGTTAGCCAAGACATGTCACAGCTTTGGAAAATTTGCAGCAGGAAAATCAATTGGGAACCTGTGATGTGCAGTATATGACATGTGCAGTATTTTACCCTTAAAACAACTTAGGTGTATGGACACAGGTTTGTGATTTAGACTTGCATAAAGTAATGTTTAGGCTGAGGCAGTGATTTGAATTGTTCTCTTTGTTTCGAGGTGTGTGTGTGTGTGTGTGTGTGTGTGCAATGGATAGAGAGAGAGAAAGGTTAAGATTGCCAGTGGTAAGAAATACTTGAGGGGCACTGAGCAGTAAAAGCTCCTTTGTTTGGACAGTGGAAGCAAACGTAACGTAGACCACGTGACTGAAACCAGGAAGTGAATCGAATGTCAACAATAAAATGGTGAGTGCGGTATTTTATATAAAGAGTGCCGGTGCCTTGGCGTTTCTGTATGATATTTCTTTTAATGTTATCAAGGGATTGTTTTAAACCAGTAATTCTATACGAATAGCTCACGTTTAGTTTAGCAAATCGGGGTGGCTTTTTTTAAGCAAACGCTAAGCAGCTACCAGGGCTGAGCAGCTTTGCTAACGTAACTTTACATGTCAAACCTCCCCCAAAAAGACAAATATAAAAGTATTGCGTTTGTCCCGAGCCAATCTTCTTTAAAAAATCACTGTGTTATCCGTCTAAAAACGTTTATTTTATGTAGCACGTGGTGCTGAACAAAGATAGACATGTCGTTATTTTCTCTGACCTATCTTCAAACGAGAGAACAGTGAAACTATGATATATACTTTGACTTTTTGCTAACGTTAAGAAGCTCACACCGGCAATTACTAATCATGTCTAGCTCGTGCACTTTCTGTCCGTGCCACCGTGTTAAGGCTGTGTTTCTGTTTGTGTAACAGATAGAAATGGCTTCTTCAGATTGGCAGCTGTCTTTGAAGCTGGTAGATCAGCCCAAATCCATCTTCCACTTCCCGGAGATGATGCCGGGGGATGTTTCACCTGGAGGATACAGGGTCGCTACTTTAAAGCAGCTTGTGGCAGCACAGTTTCCAGACTCCATCCCAGACCCTGAACTCATAGGTCTGTTCCGGCTGTGGGGTTTGAGCATGATAAATTAGCTGTGAATGAAATGTTTCTGTGTTTGTGTGCGCCCTGTCTGGAAAATCTCACTACACTGTCGTGCAATCTGTTTGGTGAATTCTTGGAGGTAAATACAGGCTGTGTGCTGCTCTGCAGTCTGCGTATGTCATGTTATTTGTTCTCTGTTCGTGTTTCCTATCAGAGCTGGTCCACTGTGGGCGAAAGCTTAAGGATGACCTAACACTGGATGCCTGCGGGATTCAACCGGGATCCACCGTCCACATCCTGAAAAAGACTTGGGCCGAGCCAGAGAACAGTCCAGGTTTGCGTGACTGTGATTGAAGTGTTGCAGTTGAAGCTGAAGGTCTGAATCTGAACGTGTGTTTTCTTCTTCTTCTTCTTCTCATCCTCTAGAGCCTGTGAACAGAGCGAATGCAGCCAGGGAGTTCAGGGTTTTTCATGCTGCTCTTCACTCTCTCAACTCTGCCTACAGAGACTCAGTGAGTAGAAGACACACGGGGGTGCTTTGTAGTGCTGTTGTAGTTCATTTTAGTCCATGTCAAGAAGCATAATGCTTGGACTTCCATCCACTGCTCATGTGATTTTTCTCTGTGCATTTTTGGACAGTCTTTGGTACAATGTCTAAGCCTTCCATTGCAGCTGAAGAGCATAGGTTTAGACCTTGTTCTTGTCCTCTGGTGATCAGATTTCACTTCTCTTCTAATCTGATTATTATCTCTGTAGGAAAACTGTAACTTCTTAATGCAAATTTGCACATTTCCCCTTGGCCGTAAAGCTATAGAAGAGGGTACATGTGTATATGGATCATCTGAGTTAACTGTCAAAGCCAATAATCTGCTTCTATTATGGTTTGGTAGCTTTCTCGTGCCTTACACAATAAAAAGGTCATTAGGTTGCAGAATGCAGGAATGCATTTGGGTGTTTGCCCTGTCCACATTTTCAGACACACACATCCTTGACCTGAAGACTGTTTGGCTTGGGTGATTGGGTTTTTCTCCACAGCCACTTCGGGTGCAGTCATACCTGTGTGCAGCAGCTGTTTACTTCTGATTGGATCATGCTGGATACATTTCAGAACTACTGTACATGTGAACATGGCCCTGGGCAACTACGAGCTAAAGACTATCCTCAACAGGAGCAGGTTTAGCTATTATAGGCTGGCAGCTTAATCCTGCCAGCCACAGTCATTTGTAGAATACCGGCACGTTGGCTTTGGTGATAAAGGGATAGTTTGGACATAAACTGGTATGAGGTACTGGCTAGTATTGATATTGATCTATAGATATTGGCGTGGATGTGGATGGAGATACACCACATGGAGTCAGTTGACAAACCTTTTAAGTCACAACACAGCAGTCTAACAATGTTTTAACCATTTTCAGTAGACTACAGCATCTGTTGTGTCGTCTGTTCTGTCTTGGAACTATTTTATTTGCGGATTGATACAAAAACGAGCTAGAAATCAGACGGCAGAATCAAACGTGGGTATGATGGTTTGAGGGTTAAAATTTGATTCATTTGTATACGCATATACAAATAGGACTTTGCCTTTTCCCCATATGTAGGTATATAAAATGCTGACAAATAAAGAGTCTCTGGATCAGATCATTGTGGCCACACCAGGGCTCAGGTCAGACCCAGTTGCCCTCGGTAAGACCTGCTGAGATTAATAAATACATACTGTCATCTCATTGAACCATGCAAATATGCAAATAGTAACATTTCCCCAACACCCTTTCACCTGTTCAGGGGTGCTCCAAGACAAAGATCTCTTCGTGCAGTTCACAGACCCTAACATGCTGGATGTGTGAGTGTGGCTTTTCTTTGTTATTCGTTCCAATATGATGCATAATCATTAAGTGTAAGGTCATTTAAACTCACATCTGTGCATTTCTGCTGTGTTTCATAGGTTGATCAGTTCACACCCAGCCCTCGTCAATGCCATCATCCTGGTCCTGCACTCTGTGGCGGGCAGTATGCCCACGCAGTCCAGTGCCAGCTCCTCTCGCAACGTCTCTGCCAGTTCTTACAGTGACATGCCAGGTGAGCAAGGAGGGTGACACCGTAAACACAAAAAATGCAACATGAAAGGAGTTATTTCAAGGACGGCCTTTCATATACTGTAAATCGTTTCACCTATATTGTTGCTTACTTCTTGTTCTGTGTTCTTTCTTGTGTTGTATTAATCAGCTTTTGTTGTTTCTTCACTACAAATGTACAATTACTTTTATCTGGCAGGAGGCTTCATGTTTGAGGGCATGTCTGACGATGAGGAGGACATCCAGTCCGTGAGTCACTCTGCTTGATGCTCATCATCAGATATCATGGGCAGGAAAAGCGATGATGCTAGCTAGGGGGCCTAAATGTATTTCTGTGTCTAAATGTGCGTAACAGGGGAGCCCAGCAGGTCCCTCCAGCAGAGCAGGCGGCTCAGCAGGAATGCGTCCAGTCTCCCTGAGCCACAGCGGAGCGACGGGCCCTCGACCAATAACGCAGAGCGAGCTGGCGACGGCTTTGGCCCTCGCCAGCACTCCCGACAGCAGTGCGGTCACTCCAACCACTTCAAGCCAGGTGAGATTTATTTACCTCTGCAAAAAAGATGTACGGACACATTTTTAAACTGCTAAACTGATGTAGAATTGTCTTGAGATTAAAATCTGACACATTAAAGACATTTATATGTATTAAAAACATCACTGCCTCAAAATTTGGCTACATTACTGCAGATGAATGCGCTGATCTTTTGTTTTTCTTTTCTGTCATTGTCTCTTTGATTTAGGCGGACCCCTCCAGTAGTGTAGCCCCAATGCCAGCAGGGACCCCAGTCAGCAACGATCTCTTCAGCCAGGCTCTACAGCAAGCTCTGCAGGCCTCCAACATGTCTGCTCTACAGGTGAGTCTGCAAACTCACTAAGTCCCACAGTTATAGAATGATAAATGGTAACCGGCCTGTTTATCTTGATTTTCTTGTGGTGTAAGGTGTACACTGCAGCTGTGAAGTTGTTTACGCAGAGCTTAAACAAGGCAGGAGTGAAAGTGATTGGTGTTTTAGACTCTGGTGTGTCTGAATGTGTGTGAATGTGTTTTTGTGTTGCCAGGGCCGATGGCAGTCCCAGATGCAGCAGCTCAGGGACATGTGGATCCAGGATGAGGAGTTGATGCTGAGGGCGCTGCAGGCCACAGATGGTGACATCCAGGCTGCCCTGGAGCTCATATTTGCTGGAGGCCCAGGACTCTGAGCCCAAACCCCACAGACGAAGGCTTTTATAGAGGAGAGAGCAGGAAGAAGCACATCATGCTGCAGAAATGATAAATTAAGCCTTTACAAATACCGTATGAAGATTTTCTTTTTACCCATCACCCCATTTCCATACAGTATCATTTCAGCTGAGCTCCACAAGAGTCATGACAGTTTTTTCTTATTTAAATAAATCTAATTATGCTTACCTCGTCAACCTGAGCCTCCCTGTTCTTCCTGTTATTTAAAAGGTGACACTATGTATATATATTGCATTGGTGTAGTCTAAATTCTCTATTGAACTCTGCTGAAATGCTGGTGTGCAATCATAAGGTTATATACACACTGAGTATTGAGGTTTTAAAATGTGCTCTTAAAACCACACTGTGTTTACATCATCTACTCAGCCTATGTAGTACACATATCTGCACACTAGATGGCAATAAAGTAGTTTACTTCTATCCAGCCATGACTGATTGTCACCCTAGCACACATGCTGCTTGTTATTTTGCTCTTCCTTCCCTTCCTAAATTTACAATCCTGTTCTTGATCTGCCCTCTGTTGAGAAATGGCTGTTGTATTTGTAGCTGTTTCATTTTTCAAAGGAGGCAATATTGCTTTGACAGCCGGCAACATGAAAAGAAAGTTGCCCTGACAAGGTGATGGCTTTATTCGCGTCCACCGAGATGCTGCTGCGATTGTCAGAGCATTGTTACCATTAGCCGAGCCCACCCCCCCCCCCGAGCCTTATTACAAAGGGCTACGTTTGCTTTGTCTCACTGTCTCCCATCAGGGTATTTTGGGAGGACATATTGTGCGCCCCCCCTCTGCTACCTGCCGTACTCCATCTACAGTAATTGCCCTGCTTAGTTTTATTACTGCATCTGTGAATGTGACAGCTCAATCAGTGGATTGCCCTTTCATGAGCGCAGCACCCAAACAGCGCTTTGTGTCCGTCTGTCCCCATTACCATTTTATATGCATGCACACCTGCGGGCAATTTCCACCTCCAACTGCCTCCAAGGGTATTTTAAAAATAAAGCATTTCAGCTGTGCCGAAGGAAACGGTGTCATAGCTTCAGCAACACAATAGTGAATAAAAGTGTCATTTGCCTTTCTGGCAAATTAAAAAAAGGAGACGGTTTAGCTTTCCCAGAAGAAATAGATAATGTTGAATAGTTTTGCATTGATTTCCATTTACTCTTGTTTTTATGTGCTTCCAATGCTGCTAAACTGTGTTGTCAGAAGTGGGATGTTGTACAGCATGAATACACAGCATTGTGTCTGTTTACTGTTTTTATTCCCAGAATACCACCACAAGCTCGATAACTGCTGCTTTCTTCATATTCTAAACAACTTACTGTGAGGAATCATGTGAAGCTGTCACTGAGGCACTTGACGGTGTGTGAAATGCCGTCACACATGTGGTATAGAAATGCTGTTATTACACCATATTTAGGTCCCTTATGTTGTCAAACGTGAGAGTAGTATTGACTCTGTAATCTCTCAGGACCCTGCCTGATATTAAATCCTCCATATCCAAGCTTATGTCAAAAGAGAAGTGAAATTGCATGCAGGAGAAGAACTGATGGTTTGCTCCTCTATTCTTTCACCTCTCTGTCAAGGTAAGATCTGACTATTTCAAAAAACATCTAAAGAGTGGACTTATTCCACCAGATAATAGGACTAAAGACGATGTTGTCATGGCAGCAAATCCAACACGAGAGAGAGAGAGAGAGAGAGAGAGGTGAATCTTAAGGGTTTTTTATTTCTTTTTTTTAATGGGGACAATATTGTACCTGCTGGTGGGACTCGCCTTCACAAGTGAGCCACCAACTTTGAGGATCTCAGCAGGATAAGAAATTAGAGAACAAGCTGTTATTTCTCTCTCTCTCTCTCTCTCTCTCTCTCTCTCTCTCTGTGTGTCTATTCTACCACTTAAAATCAATATGGTCGCTGTTCACTTGGCTTTGCCAGAGCTATCACCGGGCGCCCACACGGCACTCTAGCCCATGCTCAAAGTGGTTTTGAGCAGCTGTGAAGAGTCACATTATTCTTCAACAGACTGTCTCTGTGTTCATTTTTGACCGCCGCCACAATGACACGTGCGGTGGATGCACGTCTGTGAAAAAGCACTTCTGCGCAGGGACAGGAAATGGCTCAAAAACTGGAGAGATGCCTCCCTAATGAATCGAGCCTGGAGCTTTGAAGCTGGCACAAATCTGCCCAATTACTCCCACTGTGACCTGGGATTCAGGTAATGAGCGAGGTTTTGCACCGTGTCATTATAGGCAATATGTTAAGCCAATAGACATCATCAAAGCCAGAGCCTTTTGAAATAGTGTAAAAGCCTCCTCTAATCAAGCCTTCACAGACAAGCAGAACAATACCAACACTATTCTCTCCAGATGAAATCCTCCGATGTGCCAGAGGAGGAGGAAAGGATAGAGTTGGTATAATGTCCTCCATCCGCTTTTGTCTTTCTGAAACGAGGCAGCCCACGTGTGATTAACATAAGGTCTGTTACCTGAGATTGCTTTCTGCCTGGCGTGACTGAGCGGAGTATGAAATGAGGGTCTGATGGACACAAGGCCATTTTATACCCTCGTGGCCCATTCACTGCTTTCAAGCCATGCTTTTATTCTTCCCCTCTTCTTATTCTAGCACTCTTTTTTGTCCACAAAAGCTTCTTTGATGCATTTCATCCCAGGTGCTTTAACCCTTGATGGAGCTTCTCTGGAGGAGAACAGAGCTGCAGCAGAGGGAGAGGCAAAGATCGTGCACAAACCAGTGGGAGGAAACTTTAAAAAAAGCAACTTCACTCCTTTGTTTTGTCTGAAGTTGGGGATTTGATTGAGTCGGGCGAGATAAAAAAAACCCTCTAAATCTAAAGCGATATTTGAAATTGAAATTTTCAGAAGTAATTCAGTGCATAAGCATGTGTGTAGCCCGTGCTGTTATTGAACAGTGTTGGACTAAATCTATTTTTTCTGCATATTTTTGATGTAGAATTTTGGTCCCTTTCAAAGATAAGTGTACAAAAAAAAACCAAACAAAATGGCAAAACAATGTGCATCGTGTGCTTCATTCATGATCATATCATAAAGATGTTCTCTTTCACACACAGACAAAGGCAGCACTAACAGTATCACTGTCAGAGCCACACAGACAAACTCCTCACCGTCTGCTTGTCACTCACTGTTCAAGCCAGACTTGAGGTGTGTGCATTACAGATTCTGCCTCCTATCAAACGACTCGAGAGGCTGCGAATGTTCAATGTTTCCTTTAATCAACCCCCTGCCTGTGCTCATCCTGAGCGCCTGCCACACGTTTTGTGGCCAAAATTTGCTGTGTGAAAACTGTTTTTGCTGTCACAATGCAACAGTTTTGAAAGAGATTTTATGGTAAGGTATTATGGATTTCAACAGCACTGAGAGC
>JAPZEA010000001.1:23903237-23915169 GCA_029783685.1 Heniochus monoceros | reverse complement strand
AAAATAAATAATGGCACTTCAAAAGCAAATGGCCGAGATTTGAGGCAAACAGGACACGTGTCGAGGTTCAGTCAGCAAAACAGCGTCATAAAAACAGCAAGAGTGAAGAATTTTGTTTTCTCTTATGTGTCGAGACGCCATCGTGCCAAACATTCATCATCATTAGCAGCGCGAGCAGCAAACACCAGATGCCTCGGTGTATTGCTACCTCGACTGTGTCTGGGCAGCTACCATCAGCACCGTGGGACATACGCATCTATTCTCTCACCTGGATCACGCTCTTCTCACTCCATCTGTTTGAGATGACTCGGCAGCTGCCTCCATCCACTCTGTGCCTGTCTGGGCCTGATCGCTGGCTCACAGGATGCTGATGACTTTAGCACGTAACGCTGGTTATGACAGCTGTCATGCTTTTTGCTCTTTATTTACTGTTTTTGTTTGTCTGTGAAACGCTGTGAAAATCTTTGGTCTGTTGGTAGAAGTCACTTTGTGTTAAAATGTGATTAAGATGCATTTATTTGTAAAGCAGTGTATTACTCTACTGGTATTAGCAGAACTATAGTTTAAACTGATAGCAGCGGTAGTCAGCAGGGTAATAGATTTTAGTAAACCAGCACATCCTCATCCCAGGTTGTCAAATACCGATGCAGGTTTGTCACACCTCTTAGCTTCTCGTACAGACGCCAAAGTGTCTGCGTGCCACGCGCAAAACCTTCCTGCCAGAAAACCTTTCTAACCCGTGGTTAATGTGAAACGGTCACTGCTGTGACACGCTCACAGTTTGGTTATGTTTTAGAAACTATTGATTTAGAAAAGCCACTCTAAAACAGGATTACGTTTGTGAAACTGGTTCAGTTTAGGCAACAAAACTACTTGGTTAATCTCCTCGGTGAAGGTCATACATGTGACCTACCCCTCTGCTCTGACCTCCGCCCCTCTAAGGACAAGAGTGTGGTGGACGGGTGGGTTTGCAGTTGAAAGCCGGGTGTGTCTCATACATACGTCTCATCCAGGGTACCTTGTGCACCTGTACGAGACGCTGAGGGGCGTCATCTGTATTTGACGACCTGGGAATGAGAGGGGGCTCAGTAATCATAGTATTCCTAGTTTTATTACTGGTGCTTAATTTTATTTTTTACAGTTACTGTTGTAACAGCGGCTGTGGTTAAAGTGGCTTTCCCACATGATTACTGTGTACAAAAACCTCCATCTTAAACTGCTTACGACCATATCATTGCGTTTCATTAGTAGCATTTATGAAACCACTACATGGACTTCTGTAGGTCACATGATGTGACCCATGTTTTTCATTTAAAAAAAAAAAAGGCAAGCAGATATCAGCGTGGCCCCTCATATGGAGAGGCCTAATGAGGGTAGTGAGAGTAACAACAGCCACCCGTAAGAACCGTGCCCTCATCAATCAAAGCTCTCTTGTTTATGCTGATGCTGATACTGCCAGGCTCACTCTGTGTCCCTATCAATTAAAAGAAAGTGGTCAGCAATCCATCATCCTGTATGTAACACGCCATGCTGTGTGTGCAAACGGTGCGTGTATTCGCATCCGTGTGTTTGTGGTAAATACTCTACGTGTGCATGTTTATAGCGCAGTATGTTCCTCTGTTAAACATGCACAGACGCTCAACCGCGTGTGGCTGTTTTGTCATTTACGAGAGGCGACAGAAATGAAAGGAGAGGGAGAAGAGATACAGGGACCTCATTCATTTGCCTCACTATAATGTTCCTTTAATAATGATCCAACCTTCTAACAGAACCAATCTTGGGAACAATTTTTCGTAACTGGAAAGTCTGTTCCTGCCTGGCATGGCTGTATTTGAATTGATTGCAGCTGTGAAGAGAGATAGGGGAATCACCTTCCTCCAGTGACAGTAGAGTTTGGGTTACAAACCGGAGATTTGCATGGCATTACCCGTGACAGTTCTCACAGGCTTTATTCTCCACACAGTGGTTAAGTGCCAGAGGTCTTTTGAGGGCACATCTACAGTAGGAACGTAGCAGGAGTTATTGTTAAACAGTAATGAGTCATTCCGGCTGTGCCACGAGATACTGAAAGGAATTTATCCTGCTTCAGAAATATACTGACACTGTAGAGAGTTTGATAGTATTCAGTATATTGACAGGCTCAAGGACAACCCACACAATGTGCATGACACACTGAAGACAGTAGATCATGCTGCATAAGAAGATTCCCCAAAATGAGCCGGTGCTGTGCACTATTTTGGAAGTTGGAGGTAACACCTGTTTATCAAGTGCTTTTACATCTAGTTGCTAAAGGGCTACTCCACCAGTTTAAATTGTATTTCCATTAAGGTGGGGGACTCACAAGACACGTTTAGAAATGAATGGTCAAAAGCGATGCAGCGGAGGCCGAGGAATGCTGATTTTTTACTTATTTTAAAATGATGGATCCTACATGTCCCATGATGCAACTCGATAGTCTCTAATTAGAGCCTCTCTGCCTGGTAAATGCCCACGTCTGTCAAACTGCGAGCCCCCAGTTTGTGAAGCAGTTTCTGTTAAAGATGTCTCCAAGCAGAAGGTGAGATAACCCTGATGACATCACTATGATGTCATTGGGGTTATTTTCTTCTTTTAAAAGTTCCTGTCGAGCTACAGAAGAAATTATGCAACTGCCTTCACATGCTAATGACTAGTAAGCTAATTTTGATGTGTGAAATCGGAGCAATCTGAAAATAAAACAAATTTGGAAAATGCAGATAGCATGAGGGTAAATACAATATTGAAACGGTCATAATGCCAGAGTCTCAAAACACTAATTTAAAATAATAATGTCAGTTGTAAACAATGCACTATATGTTTGCACGCTTTGTCAATACTTAATGTCCCAAGAATTGCTGTAAGTCTCATTTTCCTTAAAAAGTGTTTCTAGATTTAAAAGCAGCCGGTCTTTAACAAAGCTTCCCTTTCCTGTCTGGAAATACGATTTCACAAATGAAAAATATATTAAGCTCAGTGTGGGAGATGGAAAGGGGTACTTCATGATTTATTCATTCACCACAGAGTGAATTTAACACTTTAATGCTATAGAATGCCATTACGGCTCCAGCAGGAAATTTGACATCACACAACACTGCATATTAGATGACATGACTTATTTATCACTGCGTTTAAAGAAAATACGGCCTGCTAAAAAAGCAAAAACAAACAATAGCTCACATTTGACGTGCAGCTGTGAGCAAACGTGTAGAAAATTAGGGGATACGGTGCGATGAGCGAGAAAAGGTGCGGTGCAGCTGAATGATTCAGCTGAGGTGTTGTGAAAGAGCCCGAGGCTGAACATTTTGAACAAGAGCCCAAAGAAAGAGGGGACGGGACAGAGCGGGAGAGAGGCACGCTGAGTTTCGGCGTGTAACGTTTGTGTTTGACAGACAGAGAGTGCGTGAGCGGGGATGTCTTCCATCCGCCCTGAGAGAGAGAGAGCCTGGCCCGGGCACATTTTCCTGGGCATACCTCTGGCTTCATGCTAGCCTGTTGACGGAGCTAAATTGATGTGATTTGATGGTGCAGCAGCACCCACACTGTCCCGGATGAACGCCGCACTGGTCCCTGCCAGCCTCCCTCTTGACACGCACACAGAAAATATACACCGATACACACTCATGCTTGTATGCGTTCAGATGGAAACAGAAAAATAAACAAGCCCGGCGCTTTAGGAACAAGGACTAAGATGAAACTTTGCGTGACAAATATGTCCTCCTCTCCCTCCTCATCATCACCTGCTGCTGCACAACAAAGTAAAGATGGAATATCCCCTCTCAGTCACGAGCCCTTAAAAGGCACCAAGTGGATTTTAATAAGGAGTGGAGTGGTTAGCAGTGCACACCGTGGTCTTCGATGGGATTAAGAGGCTTTGAATAGTTGAGGCCATTAAAACCTACACCAGCCCAGGAGTCCTGGAGCGCCTTATGAGTATATTTATCATTAGGATTAACAAACCAAGCCTGCGAACGCTCTCACCCCAGGAGCGCAGCCACCTCTACCCTTGTACCATTATTGTGTTTGGCTGAGTGGCTGATGATAAGAGCGATTCAGCAGCAGGGTGGGTAAAGCTCTGGTCCCAGTCTGCTGACCATCCCCGGCGGACCGTTCTCAGAACAGCAACAGCTGCATCCACCAGCTCATCTGTGTGCCATGTAAAAAAGATAAGGTTTCGACAGGCTAAGTACATTGTCGTCTAATTCCTAAACCACAAACCGTGTTCATGACGTGATCAAAGAATAGACCCAGAAGTCGCTGAACTGCTTGTGGAGGAGAAAAATCTCCCCTGAGGACATGTGTGTGTGTGTGTGTGTCTGTGTGTGTGTGAGAGAGAGAGAGAGAGAGAGAGCTTTGCAGTCTCGAGAGATTTCAGGGATTTGGCCATCAGCGCGTTGAGTCATCCCGCCCTAACCCATTTCCTGCTTCCTTCGTGTCCAACCCCTCAGATCTTCCACATGACCTATGACCTCGCCAGCGCCATGGTGAGGATAGTCAACCTGATCGGCATGATGCTGCTGCTGTGTCACTGGGACGGCTGCCTGCAGTTCCTGGTGCCTATGCTGCAGGACTTCCCCGCCGACTGCTGGGTGTCCAAAAATAAGATGGTGGTAAGTGCTTCTCCTGCACAGAGTCCTCCTGCCTGTTCGAATCAGATTATGCCCTGTCTTATCTCATCCATCATACTTCAGTAATTACTGTACTAAAACCCTTTAGCATCCTGGGAAAGATTGCCTCGCATATCTGTCATTTTAAGCCCTAAATCAAATATATTTATCTGCTACATTTGCCCACATTTATTCAATTTGCTGATTATTTTTATTTATTTGGAGCTCTCGGCATCTGTCCTTATTGTGAAAGGAGGGAGACACTGAGGCTATGCAGGGAACATTGATTCTCTGAGGAGCAATGACAGCCCTTATTCAATATCGGTTGAATATTGATAGTTTCCAGTGAGCACTCATGCTGTGCTTTAATTTTGTTGTATTGCTAAAGCAGCCGACGCTGGAGCAGAGTCTCCGTTAAAGCCGGGCTCATGATAGACTTCTCCTTTATTTGCTTATAGAAGCGGACTGTGTCACACCTGATGTGCATCACCCGCAGCTGATGACCTCGTGATAACTCGTTATGTTATGAAAGAGTGCTGCTCCGAAGGAATCTGAGTTAGGTTTTGTGGCGGGGGGCCCTCAATAGGGACTGATCTGTATCAGCGAATGCTTCTCTCTTCAGTGTAACATATCAATAGATCAACATATATAATCTTTAAGGAATGCAGCTGAGGAGAGCGGTTCCCTAACTGATCGCTTATCAATATACATGTTGATGTAAGTGTCAATAGGACACCGTGTGGGCTTCAGTGTGGTCGGCAACTCATTGGATTCAAAAACTGAAAGATGTCCACAAGATGGAATAAAAGCCTGGGTTTAATGGATTTATTGATGACATTTTGACTAAACATGTTTTGCTTTGTTAACTTATTGCATTCAGCTGTTCAGTCTATAATGATATATAATATAATGATCACTTCCTTTCTGTGTCACAGTTCTCTTTGTAGAAAAATACACATTGTCTTCATAAGATTTTAATCACCATTCAGAATAAAATTACTTATTTTGGAGTAATTTAATACTGCATACAGAATACTATATATATTAACAGATAGGTGAAATATTAAAAGCCATCAATAAATGCATTTCCAAACTGTGACAACAAAACAAATTCAAGGAAGCCAACTTTGAGTTTCACATCAACCAGCTTCTAGTCAGCTGTATGTTCAGCTCTCCGTGCCAGAGCAGATGTCACATGAGTAGCTACATCGCTTAAGGTAGGATGTATTTGGTTCATCATGCCTCGCTGCCTCCATGACATGCTCACTTGTTATATTAAATCATAAGAAACGACAGATGTTGCAAACCGCTGTCCCTTGAGATGTTTCACACTTAAGCTAATTTTAGCTTGTTTTCCATACCTGTCTGTGCAGAGATACGCACAGTCAGGTGAGGTGGTCCTGCTCAGGGACGGTGTCAGCACTGGGGATCAAACCAGCGTCCTCCCAGTTTAGCAAACGTCTTTCTATTATCTGGATTAAGACGTTAACAGTAAGATATACATTCAGTCTTCTGGAAGTTGCAAATAGTTACATCCAAACCATCACCATTTTTTTTCCTCTTTTTCCTATTCCTTTTTGCTATTCCCTTCTCTGCCATGAAAGATGCATTTTACCACTAGTTCAATATGCATAAAGCCAAGTTGCAAGGGAAGTATCTTAAATTACATAAGGCTGAGCTGTTCGGCAACATAATGTAAACTGTGGCTCATCATTAAGTTATAGTACAGTATGCATGGATTAAGATTAGATTTGATGTCTTATTCTGCAGCAGTGGAAACACGTGAAAACAAGGACATGATTGTTTTACTGACCTTTTTATTTTATTCTGAAAAACATATTGTATTTGAACCATATGTACATTACACATGCAGAAGTAATACTGCTTCATACGCATGCCGCAGCAGAGAAAGGCATTTTTAAAATAGTCCTGCAGAGCAAGGACTATGCAGAGCATTTTCCTGTTATATGTTCACATATTTAGAAAAATATTGCCAATATTGCCTTTATCCTATATCAAGACCTACTTTTACCTTCACTTATTATTATTAAGACCTGAAAGTCCAGTCTTCCATTTCTTAAATGTTTTAATACCCTCATCTCAGCAATTCTAGAGTATGGACTCACATGCCAAATGCCCTGTCACGAGACGATTTCATGCAGTTCCTGCTCGATTATATTTAGGCATCTTCAACTTCTCACGTTGTTGCAGCTCGGAGTCGTGTTCCCAAAACTTCCACAGAGGTTGCGCTGGCTTCCTCCTCAGATTTCTGCACCCAAAAACAGCCCTTCGCATCCAGGAGCACAGAGGCCCTGAGATGTGAGGAAGGGCACTTATAATGTACTCCGTTTAAAATCCTGTGTGAGGGATGTAGCCTCTCATTAACATCAAAATGGAGCTTGCTGTGTTTCATACAGTAAACACTGTCTAATTAACTGCATTAAGTAGAAGAATGGTTCTCAGTGTGACAGAATAACAAATATATCTTTCTGAATTAATTCGAGCCTCGGGGGCAGGCGGCGCGCTGATGGAAAGCTGCTCATGTTTTGCTGACATTACCAGGTAGACAAAGAGTTTGTTAGTATCGACTCAGTCACGGTTGGTTTGCTTCTGATTAGAATCATTAGGTGACACTTTTTTGTCTTCTTTTACAGTAGCTGTCCCATTATCTTACTGGGTCATCCCTCCTTACCTTTTCAGGAGGGCACTAATAAAATTGCTATCTCTCTCGGCTTTTCCGCTGTGGAAATGAGTTTGAAAGCAATTTGGGCATGTCACCCCCAGGAGAGAGTTGATATTGATTTGCCATGAACTACCACCGGGATCTAAAGGAAAAGGGGCAATTTATCTACAAATGAGAAAACTCACAGAGAAATCACATTTTTCTAAATAGCTGACCTACTTACTGTCATGCAAGCCTCCAGTGTCTCACGCTCCATCCGCCCATTCTCAGGGCTCTGTTTTAGGCTCTCGCCCAAATGTCTGCTTGCTCCAAATGTTTGCATATTGAAAAGTGTGTCTTACCCTGCCAGCTGCTCGGTATTGAACTAAGACAGTTTGAAGTGGACATCTGCCATTAGTTTTGTCTTAAGAAATTGGATGTGTGCGTGCATGTGTGCGAGCTGTCAGGGCGCTCATTGACCTTTAATGTGCCATCAGCAGCCTCATGAGAGCGAGTGAGCGAGATAGAAAGTGTTCCAATGTACTCACCCTAACTCACCCCATCTCCTCTGTTTCATCCAGAATGACACATGGGGACAGCAGTACTCCTACGCACTTTTCAAAGCTATGAGCCACATGCTGTGTATTGGGTATGGCATGTACCCCCCTGTGGGCATGACAGACGTGTGGCTGACCATCCTCAGCATGATTGTGGGCGCTACCTGCTACGCCATGTTTGTGGGCCACGCCACCGCGCTAATCCAATCCCTGGACTCATCTCGACGGCAGTACCAGGAGAAGGTGAGTCAAGATGACGTGTCTCTGACAGCTGTGTTGTCTTGATTTATTTGGAGGAGAGGACATTGGTGGTAAGGTAGGACGCTGGTTCATCTTCAGCTTAAAGCTTGGTTTTATCTAGTCGGTTAATGCAGCAGTTCACCCCAAAATTGAATTTCTTTGATGTTTATACAGCGACTGAAAACGCACTGACATCTAGGTGTTGCGGTGCCGTCATAACTCTTCTGAAATTGGAAAATAAGCACCATCAGAGTCCTTTAAACCAGTGCTTTTCAAAGTGTGACACTGTGGGCCCCCCTCTGAGAAAACAGATAACTGTGACCCTAACATCCAACTCTCATGTCAGAAAATAGTAGATGGTGCAACGTGAACAAAGATCCAATTACTGGATTTTGTCACTCCTGTTTTTATATGTCATACTTCGATTTGGGGAATAATCATACTGCAGATTTTCAAACTGCTTTGGGAAGAGGAAGTATAACATTGGCATGGATTCAGTTAGTTACGCTGTGGGCTTCAACGTCTTTTCAGCCGATATTGGTTTACATTTTGGCAAATTGAAAGTATACCGCATTACCTATTAGCAGTACATCTCTGCAATATACTCATAGATATACAGACAAATATCACTGGATTAGTTTGATACTTGGAAACGTGACGATCCTCAGACAAGTCCTGGAGTTATAAGGAGTGTAACTGATGATTTCTAAGCAGATTTATGGACATTTATTCTGTCCAGCCAGAGGACGCTTGAATGGCACGTCGCTGTCCTGTGAAAACAATGCATCAATGCATCTCCAAAACCAAGTGTGCATTTTTCAGCCAACCAAATGGGCTTTAAAATGGTTTATCTATGGTAGCTTAAGAAGTAGGGACATTTTCCTGAAGAAGAAACACTTCAATTGATACATGATTTTCTTTGAACAGCAACAAACACAGAAGGCACTTTTACTAAAAATTAGGTGTCCACATCTTCTCAGCTCTGGCTGGATGGGTTTTTTTTTTTGCCTGTGGAACCATCTTATAGAGACAGGAACCCCCAGTCTCCCCAGTTCAGTGAAAGGAAAGCCCTGACAGCATGCTCCACAGTGCCATGCCCTCTGTCGGCCCAGCGTGGGCGATAATGAGCCGAGTTGCCAGGCTGCCACATTGCCCACCGTCTGTGGCGAGGAGGAGACAGGAGAGGATGACCTCCGGGGAATGGAGGCAGAGGCTCTCGAGAGCCCATCCGAATGAAAGAGGGAGAGTGGGAGTGAAAGAGGGCAGAGGAGAAACACCCACGCAGACAAGCAGGGGAACAGATTAGCTGGCGTAATGGGTGTGTGTTGCTTCATCTTCAAAAGGAGAAAAGTTGCACTCGATAAATTAACACCTCACAGATCTTGCAGTGAGTAACAAAGAGGCTAGTTTTCCACCAGATTCTCACCAGATAAAAAGTCCAAAAATTAAAACATGCAAGTGGGTACATGACAAGTGCTGCTAATCTGAGGAGCTGCTTAATGAAAGGGGAGAAAACCATCTCCCATCTCCCAGCTCGGCGCTCTCCGCTCGTCTGCTGCTCAGCTTTAGAGATGCCTTGCTGCCAAGTGGAGTGAACAGCTGGCCTGTCTCAGCACCAGTCAGCATGTGCTACCAAAGCCATTTGCTGCTGTTTCTGGGATCACCCCCTAAGGCGCCTTAAGAATCCCCCAGCCGGCTAAAAAGGCTCCCCTGTGCTCCCACAGCTTCCCACGGTGCCTGCCTGAAGAAAGGTTATTACTGCAGACTGCAATTAATTTTAAAGAGTGCGGATTCTCTCATTTATCTTTCCACATGCCTCAGTGATAAGGCACTCTCTGGGTGCACTGTCACTACGTGCTCATCTGGCTGTGGGAGCCAGATAGTAGTAATTTCTACCACACTGTACTATACCCACTCCTCCTTTCTGCTTATCAGGGTTGGTTCCTTCAGCGACATAAACCTTTTTGTCATTGGCCCTTGCATCAGTCGTGTGACAAAGTGATCTGCCTTTCGCTCCGCTTTTCCGTGTTAGAATAACACCATAATCCACACACTCAAGAAGGGGGCAATCCATTGGTCAATCCCTTGAGTTTTCAGAGGACAGGTGGCTGTTTTCAGGTGGCCATTGGGCCGTCGTGACAGGGACAGCTGTTCCTGTCTGCTGGGACTCAGCCTGGAGAGAAATCTGCTAACTGAGACACCACCAACACAGCAGCCAGTGTCCAACCTGCCATCATACACCAAGTTATTATACACGCCTGTCTGTAAGCGTCAGCGAGTGACTCAATGCTGTCTCACTTGTTAAAGTAAGGTGCGGTGGCTCTATGTAAAATCTTAAAGAGCCTCTTAAAGCAATGAGACCTTTAATAAACCACGCAAAATGTGAGGATGGTGGTATGACAGAAATGAGGTAAATATAAAATACTTAATGATTACAAAAAAATTATGCAAATCCACAGCATCATATAAGAGGTATAATTCTTTATTCTCTAACCTAATGAAGGATATGGCACACATTCGGTAAAAATTAGCAGTGCACCAAGGTGATCTGCATAAAAAAACATTAAGTCATTAAGTAAAAACACAGTTCAAAGGAAAAAAAAAAATGCTCCCTTTACATATATGTTTGCATATTATATGGTGGATACTTGAAATAATGGTATATGTGTCAATATTAATCTGTGCTCTCCTGCCAAGGCACATTTACGGGTGTTATTGAACTCACAAACTCAGTCTCAGAGTGGGTACTCACAGTACAAGGACAGAAAGTGGCTGTTTGTGTTTTTAGGGTGTCGTGAAAATTAAGAGGAAAAAAGAGCTCATAAACATGTTTACCACAGCTCTGCCATAAAATGTATTTTTCAGGTCTGCTCTCACTGTCTTTGTTGGTTACTAAACAGCATCACAGTGTTCACAGACACCCTTTTAATACTCCATTTGGCGTGCTGATTTGACACATGTATAGCTGAAGTTGCACATCACAGACTGTGAAATGTATGAGGAACTAGACTTTTTGTCTCATTAGCAAATGCTGGAAATGCCACCAGTCTCTTCTCTCTTGGCTATTGGCGAGCTGAAATTGATTTCTGTGGTTTGCAGTTGGGGTATTTGTGTTTGGAAGCCAAATATGCCTGTCTTGATATTCCAAAGATGCTGTCAGCAAGAGTACAAAATTGCAGCATTTGCATAGTACCAGTCTGTGAAGCAGCATCAATTGTTTGAAACGTCTAGCAACGGTGCTATGCAGCCCCATAAATCCCTGGTATTGGGTTTTGACAGTCGTAGTCATTACACAGTAATTACAAATTTCCAACATGTATGTGAGGATAAATAAAAATGAGCATTAGCAAGCGTGGAGCTGTCATACATGTGACAGTATGGCCAAGACCCGAAGCCATCTGTCCGGTTGGCGTGGAGAGGTGATGTCCAGGTAACAGCTACATTTAAAGGGGAAACAGATTAGTGAAGAAGGCCTTTCTGTGTGAAGTTTGCATGTTCTCCCTGTGTCTGTGTGGGTTTCCTCCAGCTGCTTCAGCTTCCTCCCACACCCCAAACGCATGCAGGTTAATTGGCAACTCTAAATTGTCCGGAGGTGTGAACGTGAGCGTGAATGGCTGTTTGTCTCTATGTGTCAGCCCTGTGATGAACTGGCAAGCTGTCCAGGGTGTACCCCACCTCTCGCCCAGCGCCAGCCCCCTGCCACCCTGCAAAAGGATGAGCGGTTATAGATACTGGATGGACCAATGAGAGAAACCTATCTGCAGGACTGTGATGAAGAAAATCAGTCTATGAAGGAATCTTAGAAGTGTACAGATGGAGAATAGGAAAGGGGGGGGGGGGAGCTCTGCAAT
>JAPZEA010000001.1:23769462-23783901 GCA_029783685.1 Heniochus monoceros | reverse complement strand
TGATTCATATTTATCAACCTCGCCATACGAGACCACCAGGGGATTTCGCACTAACTAAAAATAAATCTTTCTTTCTCACTTCCTCGCCTTTCTCTCTTTCTCCACCATCTCTGCAACTCTTCCTCCGTTCTCCCCATGCACGTATGTCTTGCTCTCTCTCCTCTTTCTCCCTCTGCATTGATATGTCTCTTTTTGTTCATGGTCATATACGTCGTTTTGGGAGTCGTTGGCAATCAACCTGTTTGGTTGTTTAGGCGTGAGGACGTGTTGGACACAAGAGGCTCTTTTTTCACAGTACGCTACTTATTGGGCCTGAACTCTTTCTCTCCTTAACTCCTTATCCTCATTCTCCAAGCAAATGCTGTCATGCCTTAGTTATTCCCCCAGTGCACCCTGGAGAGAGTACAAAAAAGACATCCTATCACTTAGTTTGGTGAGCAGTTCTGTCTTTTAGTAATACAGAGAGAGTCCTATGCTATTAAAATCTTGCGTGAGTTTTAATTTCCAAGTTGTGCAGAAGAAAGCAAAGATATTAACAAAACTATTTTTGTCCCAGATGCTTCCATGCATTGTTTGTCACTTTGTTTTATAATCCCTTTTATAGCTTTACTTAAAACATTCAAGGCTTTACATGGCCTGCTGCCTGATCATCAGTGAGTTTCTAACTTCGCTGTCCTCAGAGGTCCACCAGTTTATGTCTCACGGCTGTTCCGGAGCCAAGGTTAAAATCAAGGGACTCTTTGATTTGATTGAGGGTATAATTTCATGGATGATCATCAGTACAATTTTAGGAATGGTCAATTTGGACACACATTCATCTGTTCCGGTTACAGCACTTAGAAGCGCAGGGTGACTGTGTGACTGTAAATGACACCACTGTACGTGAGACTCTTAAATGTGTCCAAAAAAGATCAAAAATGCTGGTGTCAGGACTGAAACACTGGTACAGACTTTAGAGAGCACTAGTTGACATGATGATAGCGAGAGCCGTACATTCCATAATATATGCCAAACCCTTTTCACAAACACTGCTATTTCAAGGTTTCATAGAAAATATAGCATGAAAAGAGAAGGTATGTGGGAGGGTGGTATAGGGCTGATGTGACAAAAGGTCAAGGTTCTTTCATAAATTAAACGTTAAGCGTTTGGTTCATCCTCAGTCTTTTGCACCACTGGACCGCCTCGCCTCCCTTTTTCACGTCAGTAGCAAGACGACCAAAAAAGATAAATGGCCGAGCCGAAACAGGCGATCATAGGACATCGTAGCATTACTAATTGTATACATGGACACACTTTGTGCTTGCATCGTTAACTGTGTGTGATGGCTCCTCAGTTCATTACACCTGAGGAAAGCATACATTCTAATGACATTTTGCACAGAACCATTATGCAGCAGTTGTAAATATTTGCACCTGAAAAACCAGATATAGCTCATTAAGCTGAACTTAGAGGGCAAAGGACGAATGAGCTTTCATATCAATAATGTAATGATTGTGCGTTTCTGCATTGATATTCTGCTGTGTAAACGCTGACGACAATAGGAAAGCGTACAGATGAATAGGATTATGCCTTTTTGTGCATTGAAATAAGCATTATTGGATAGTAATTCAATTCTGACACGGATTACAAATTCCTCATTCCTGCTCTATTAGTTGTTATAATTTCCCCCCAAGCAGAGTCTCTAGCCCGCACTAAAAGTGAATACTAGCTGCATGCAAGGGCACACACTCACACACACACACTCACACACACACACACACACACACACACACACACACTCTTCCATTCTCTGTTTGATACACACACACACACACACACACACAGCCAAACAAGCCTGTCAAATGCACAGCAGCAGAAGTTCCTCAGCACATACACAGTGTGTGGCTGCACCTGTTCCCCTCATCAATCACGTCTAATGCTCTCCCTCACTTGTCCATTTGATATTTGTTTGGTTATTGCCTTTGCTATTATTGTTGCTGTGGTTTGATACATTCCCCGACAGCTCTTATTTCCATTATAAGTCATCAATTAATACAGAGAAATGTAATTATTGTGACAGGGCATCTAATGTGGGCCGTGGAGATGAGAAATGGATTGTGACGGGGTGTGCTTCGAGCTGTCGCGTACAGCGGTGAATTCTCGCCAACCCGTCCTCACAGCACCACTTTTCAAAAGGCCTGACCTATCACAGAGCCCCGTCTTTCCAGGCTCTATTTTGTGGCATATGTCCGTCTATCTTGTAGACTCTATGTAACCGAGTTAATCTACGGTGAAGCAAAAGAGGAGGTGGAGACATAGCTGGAAATGAAGAGGGTTCGGTTTTGGGGGAAACATGCTGTAACGGCGCTGGAATCTCATACGGCACATATTATCGCTGTGTTGCAGCTGAAGTCTGGCCAAGGTCTGGTTAAAGCTACATTGGTATTACAGTGTGCAAGTCAAGAAACACTCAGACAAACAAAACAATAAAGCAGCAACATTAC
The DNA here is from genome assembly GCA_029783685.1 of Heniochus monoceros. Lineage (NCBI taxonomy): Eukaryota > Metazoa > Chordata > Actinopteri > Chaetodontiformes > Chaetodontidae > Heniochus > Heniochus monoceros. The sequence continues at coordinate 23,781,418 of JAPZEA010000001.1, read as the reverse complement.
GGTTTGAAGGCTTGTGGCCCTTATGTTTCCAAGCCAGCTGCGTTTAAGAAAAAGCATGAAAGACTTATTTGAACTATTTTTTCTTTCATTGATAACAGTTCCAAGACTTTAGAGCAGGGTTGTTACTGAGCTGTAAGCTATTTCTTAGCCCTGAACAGCAGTCAGTACTGCACCTTAAATGAGATAACAGATTTGGCTATTTTACAGGGTTTTTTTTGTGTGTGTGAGGTCGCTAACGCGTTCTGAAGGGACAAGGACAAAGGAGTTGTCTCAAGGACAAAATACACACTTGTACAGCAGATAGGGTGGAACTGATTCTTTTTTTTTTATTCCTCTTTAATATCCTTTACCAGGCTTTTTTTCCCACAAGAATACAGTCATGACTTCCACCACCAAATGTGTCAGAAGTAGTCAGTTCACCAGCTATTTCGAAGGAAGTGCAACCTTACTTTGTTCAGCTTTAAAGGCGCCAAAAAGATACTTTAAACTGGCTTCATACTATGAGTGACAGGGTCTCACACGAGCACAAAACCTTTTTTTACCAAACTTGGAACAGTTTTGGTTATTTCACATCAGAAATTTCTGCATGTGTTTGTGCCCTTTGTTTTCTGTTTGAGGTGGGCGGGACTTGCTAAAAGTTGATGTCACGTACTTAAACCAATCAGATTTTCGCAATGTTTGACTCAAAGTGTGATGACAGTTGTGGTGTTGTTTGCTCATGTTGCAAACAATCAAAAGTGAATAAACCACACCCACGCAGTCCTAAGGAAGCAGTTATACTCTCAATGAACAATACCTAATAAGATTTTTATTTCTTTATTTGTTTTTTTTACCTGAATTTGATTGGTTCTTATTTAGTCCTGAATATTCAACGTTAGAAAGAAACGCTTGAGATTTGATTCCAAGTTTTCAAGGGCTGTTTATGTGCTATTTTGATGATTCCGTCCTCTCCTGCATTGGGTATGTAATGAGAAATAAAAAGATATATGACAATAATATCTCCTCTGTACATGAAGAATTAAGCTTAAGTGCCCTTAAAAAAGATATTATGCATCATTATCATTATGCTGAGAGAGAGCACAGCCCTGTGTTTAGACAGAGCAGTGAACTGTGTCTAATATGATTACATGACATTCCTCATATTTCGCACCAGGCCCAGAGGCCTTTGTTTGCCCTCGCGTTGACCTCTCTTTCCTCAAATGCCCTGGCCTTGACTCCTCCATGGCTCAGTTGCCTTGTCCCATACACTAATTCTCTGACTAAATTCACATCTTCCCCTCCCACTCATGCATCATGCTGCATCTATCTCTTTTTATCCCTCTTGCTTAGCCCTGTCCTCTCTTGTTTCATCTTGCCTTATCCTGCCAATCTCATGTCCTTGTTATCCCTACCTCTCTCCCCTGCACACTCCCTGCCTCTCTCCCCCTTCCTCTGCCGCCCTCCCTTTCCCTGTCTGTCTCTCCCTCTTTTTCCTCCCTCCCTCCCTCCCTTCCCTCTGCTGTGGAGGTCAGGTATGATGCAGAGCCAGAGAGCTCGCCCGTGTTTAATTACATTAATAAAACACCCTGTGAGGTAGAGTGACCTCGCACCCCACAACCCTCTCTGTACCCTCCGCATCCCTCACCCTCTACCCGTCCCTCCCTCCCTGTTGTTCTGCAGGCTTAGGTCTATTGAGGCTCCCTGCAGGCTCAGTCCAATTGGTGCCAGGTTGCATTTCATGGCTGATTGCGAGGCATGTGTTTCTCCCTCTTCGGCATTGGTTCCGCCCCCAATCTCCAGTGGTTTCCGACATGCTCACTTCACTGGAGGTCATGTCAGAGACTTCTCCCTCCCTCCCTGACCTGCTGCAGGTGGAGGACGCGGAGGAGAGAGCGCCAGCAAAACGAGACCTCTTTCCAAACAGCTGTAATGAGGGACATGCCCTTCCGGATGAGTTCCTCAGAGAAGTAAACCATCCTGATCACTCTCCTTCCATTTCGTTCATGCTGCATGGAGCCCTCTGTGACTCTGTCAACAGGAAGGCCACGCGTATTCCTCCGCGTCTCACGGATTCAATTTGGGGAGGGAGGTGAAAGATTCATTTGGAGAGGAGCTTCTCGGCATGCAGCAGGGTTTTGGTTCAGCTGGCATTGGTGGAGGCTCTCCGCTCTTTGCGTCATAAAGCTGGAATCAGAAGCGCACAAAATGCCCCCCGGGCCAAAAGACAATGGTCCTGTGCACATAAATTATGGCAGAAGCAGGATTGCATATGACAAGCAGCAGTAACTTACTATTATTGCCTGCAACCGATGATGACAATTCCCTTGGTAGCCAACAGGTCGGAGCGATGTAATATGCATAGGATTCATGCAAATGGGAATGCCTCAAACATGTGTCAGAAATATCGCTGCCACCGGGTAGAAACCTTGTATCTTTGGAAAGCAGCCTTATTTTCATACTGACAACCATGCATTCTTATTGTAGTTTATGAATAGATTTTGTGGGCCTTGGGGTCACACAGCTGGCACTTCCTATAAAGAACCACATAAACCTTCAGCTCAGGTAGAAACATGGAAATTACTAGTTGGACTTACGAGGCTTTCCTGCAACAGCAGGAATCTAATCTCCTACAGCCACCTTCATGATTTTCATGAATAGTCAACAGCCTTACCATAAAAAAAGTGGCATCATCTTCTCCAAGAACATTACAGCTTAATGTAGACACATAACTTACATTTCCTCCACAATGGGGAATCCTAACCTTGTTGTGCTCTTTTGGCTATGCTATTTATGTGCCAAATTTTTCCTCAGTGTATGTATGTTGATACTGTAGTGCTGTCGTGGCATGTTGTTGCCAATATATTATGGGCTAATGGCAAAACCACAGGGGCACTCTGGCACCCTAATGGCTTTGATGGTTGATGCTTTCAGTTAGATTGCGACAGCAAAAAGTAGTTAAAAGCGTTATATGCTGTGGGCATTGCTAGTCTTTTCAGTGTCAGAGAGCTGTTTTTCTTCCCACAGCCATTTCTGTTCTCAACAACAGCATTCATCCAAAGAAAGGACACAAAATCTGTGAGAGCAGAACATGTTGCTCATGTTTATCTGCTAAAAAGCCATCCTATGATGAAATGAGATCATTTCATGTCCCTTTGGGTCAGCTTTTAAATCTCTTCCTAAAACATGTTTCACAGAAAGGCTTTTTATATAATTTCTTTTTTACCAACCTTACCTTTACCATAAATACTCGTTTTATTGATCTCTAATACCGTTCTCAATTCATGGCTGGACTTTTTATCGTTCCTCCTCGTGACTTTGAAATACCATTGGTTCACTGTCTGTGAAGCACTAACTGCCTTTAATACTGCCACTGTTTATTATTATCATTATTTCATATTCTCTCTTCCTTGCATTGCATTTCTCCCCTCCCTTTGTTCTACTTCATACACTCTTCACTGTCTGCTTTGTTATTTGTTTGGAGGGTTTTCATTAGATTCCCCGACTAGCAATTAGTGTTCCTCTCCAAAGCAAAGGCAGAACAGTGGCACTCAATGTCCCATCTCTTTATTGCATGGTTAAGTACCCTTTAGACTCACATGGTTATTAATAACATCATTGCTAAATCGCACAAAAAAGCATCACGGCTAACTAGGTTACCGCACTGTTTACTCTGCCTCAACACATCAGGTTAAACAAATGTACCTTTCCCCTCTTTCACTCCCTCTGTCCTCTCTCTCCCAACCTCTCTTTCCCCAGTTTGAATGTGGGCACAAAGAGAGGCAGAGAGAGGAAAGTTAATTAGATAGAGGTCCAAGGAGGGGGGGCACCTGGTAATGGAAAGGGGCTGTATGGAAACAGATGGCCCAGAATTTATTAACTTGCAGGAGCACTTCAAGGAAGCCACTGCGACCAGACATTAGGCCAGTCACTGTCTGGGTGGGGGCTAGCAGGCGGCTGGCTACAGGTAGAGGCTGTCAGAGCCCAAAAATAGAAAGCAGATTTATCTCTGGATTGTTGCAAATGATCCATCAGAGGAGAACAATGGATGCAATCCAGCTCACTGGTTGACGGTTTCACCTAATGCCTTTGAAGTCACTCTGTAAGTATACGGGACCAGATAGCAAAAGAAGCGAGAGTTTTATGTGAGACGTTTGCTTTTTGAAAGTTAGTTTATGTCATCCGCTACTGCTGTATCGTCCTCCGGCATTAGATGAGGTGCTCTAACAGCGTTTTTCCGTAGCATCAATGAGAGGCATAACAAATCACTCTTTGTGACAGTACAATTCCCCATATAACGTTTGTAACTTTAATAACATCCTGTAAATATTCAACTGAAGGTGAGTTATCCAAAACCCACATGTTTGAGTTTTCAATATGCACTGTGCTCTCAGCTCTAATACACTGCAGTTTAATATGCTCAGGCATATGGGTGAATAAAGAAGAGGATGAACACATTATAAGATACATTAAATGACTTGAACTGCACAAGTTCAAGGCAGCTCCAGACTACCTGAAGATTAGCTTGCTACAAAACAACAGCTTTGAACTGCATCGACACATGAAACATAATTGTAACTCAACAGTTTTTTTCTCGCTAAATGTTATTACTAATATATTTCTAGCATCAGGTCAACAGTAGCTGATCGGTTTATGAAACACTCAGTGGAACAATCTCTAATCAGTTGCTAATTTGCTGCTCGGGTAAGGTGCCTGAATATAATAGCTAAAACAATAACAAGTAATTCAGCAACACTTGGGTGATGAGTGGAGTAAAATAATAAACCTGCATGTTTCTGCTCTGCAGTCGTCATCGCGGCTGCATAATATAAGGAAAGAAAAAGTGTAAAATATATAAAAAGTTTATGAACTGAAACATCTAGCAGTTGAACCTTTATTTGTACTCTGCGTCAGTGCAGTTATACAGTATTCAATGTACAACCTTGAGTGCTTGAAGACACAAAATACATCCTTTAGACTGCAAAACAAGCATATCCTGTCCTTCCAGCACAATAAACAGCATTATATTGGATGGAAGCACACTACTGGGAATGGAACATTCTTAGAAAATAAGTAGAAAACAACAATATTATATTGAGCCCCCGAGGTCCTCAGACATCTTAAGAGAGGTGGGCTTCGATTCTGCCACATACTCAGGCTCATATAGAGACACACACATGCGTGCACACACGCCCAGATGCACACTGCGCCTTCAACATATGAACCCCAGTAGGGGAATTGAAAAGAATTCAGCACGAGCGAAGGAGCAAGGACAGTTACAAGCACAGAAAAAGTGAAAAGAATATTATGCACCTTTGTCATTTCTGTGCTTTTTCTCCTTCTACTTATTATCATTATGTTAACAACATTGCAGCATATGCATATATGTTAGCAAAACACAATACTTTTGTTGTTGTTGTTGTTGTTGTTGTTGAAGCTGTGAACTATGCACATGCTTTATCAAATTGCCTCTTTGGCATATGTGCTTGCCTGTGTCTACTCAGTGTTTCCTATTCCTGGATTCAAATACAAGAAAGGATCATCTAAAGGTTTTAGGAGTTGTAAGGAGATGTAGGAGTTTTGATGTGTTGAGCCAAAGCGCTAAAGGCAGCACTGCCGAAATCAAACAGCTTGCACAACACAGTGCTAAAAGCTAATGAAAAATAGATTTAGTAGGGAACATGTTACTTTATTTAAGTCTCTCCAAAGCGGCGTGATGGAAGGCAACATGTGTGACAGAACAGCTTGTGAACTAGTTGTGTAGGCTCTGTGAAGCAGCGCTGTTTGTGAGTCAACGGTGTGAGCTTCAAATGCCACATTGCTGATCCTGCCGGGCCTCCACCAAAGTAAAAATAGACTGTGATGACAACTCTGTGGTGCCATAAAGACGCCCATTAACAATGTGTGTTCGTGGAGCTGCCGAAGGGAGATCCAGATCAGCTCACCTCAAGCTGTTGAAGCAGCCTACGACGGCAACATGAAAACAACTGCCCTCCTTGATCAAACAATCCATACCACAGAGGCTATAAGATAAACAAAATCCAACATGACAAAATGCCCAGTCTTTGTAAACAGTGGCTAAAGCAACTAACAAGGTTTGACTGGCTGCAGTGCCAGACTGTGTGTTACATCTGATGGAAACAGAGTGCAAGCTGTTGGTGCAAGGCATGGCATCGAGCCTGACAATAGCTGAGTGCTGTGTAAGCTCCACTGTGCTCTTTCTGTCGAGCGGCGCAGCGTGAGGATCCACTATGTCCTCTCCTGACTCGCAGAAATACAGGGGGAACTTGTGTGGGCGCCACTTTGTGGGAATGAAAGGGCATCATGTCATGCAGCGGTGGGATTGGTGGCAGACGAGGTTAGACGCCGTGGAGTATACTAAACGGGCCCCTGATTACTGAATGGACCTACAGGGTGCAGGACCAGGGCCCCTGGACCAGAACTTCTGTATGGAGTGACCGTTAACGTCTCTTGTTAGGAAGTCAGTCAAACGACTATAAAGAGATGCCAAACAACTACAAAGGGACACAAAATGACCAAACAGACGAACCACAAAGAGACACAAAACGACCACAAAGAGATGAAGAATAACCACAAAGAGATGCAAAACGACCTCAAATAGACACAAAACAAGTACAAATTATGTGGCTGCGTCGTTTGTAATCCTTCGTAATCTCTTTCACTCTCCATAACTGTGTCCAAGAGTCTGTTGCTGCGTAATCCATCCATGGATGTAGGATATTTGGAGTTATGAATAGCAGCCATTTATTGCTACAGTTTCATATTAGAATATTTAAAGTTGCTTATTTGGCATCCATTTGTTACAGTGAATAAACAATGTATCGATTAATAATGTACTATTTATTTTTACCAAGAACCAGGGCTTTAAATTTGAGGCTTAACACATTTTTACTCATTTTACAAATGTTCCCCCTTCTTTAAAAGTCAGAGATCTATCGCTGACTCATTTGAATTTTCATCAATAACCCAACACAACCCGTGCAGATTATTTGTCTTCTCGCTTCCACGTTAATACTCGCCTCTCTCTGCGGATGCGTATGTGTCTGTGTGAGTTTTCATTTTGTGTTGACTTTGTGTTGACTTTGTCATTTGCACAATCACTGACTAAGCATGATAGTCCAACCTACCAACTGCACTCTGGTCTCATCGTCACTGCTATTAAAGCTACTTAACAGATGTGGGCAGCCTCACGGATGCAACTGTAAATTGTCCTGGAGTATTATTTTTGACCAGCAGTACAACTGTCATTGCTGTACTATATTCTGTTTGATCTTTGCCAGCTAATTTCTTTACTTCTAGTCTCTAAAGTACATATTTCATTGTCTTTTGCATTGCACAGTGCATAAAGCCCAGTCGTCCTTGTGCCATTGCTGTCTCAGTATGCACAATGAAATGCTGCAAGTTGTCAATGTCTCTGCACCAATGTCACTAAGACAAATCCCTGTACATTTATTTGCAGTCTACGTCTACAACAATTCTGAAAAATTGCTGCCACTGGTGAGAACATTACTTTCTTACCATTAAAGCACGAGGGCAGACTCTTTATTGGCATTTTACGAAGCTAATCTTTCAATCAGGCTTCCTCACAATTAGATTTTTTATTGTGTCATGATGATTATGAACAGATAACTGATACTAATTTCCATAATGTTAATGGTTTCCATGCTTTCAGGGGCCCTTCCTTAGCTAGGTATTTAAAAAAAATGTTGATTTGAAATCCAAGGACACTGCGGTGCATCTATATTTCACTCAGCTCTAATTTTATATATACAAAAAACATCTGTCAACCCATGCTATTGCAAATTGAAACAGCAATTTTAGTATTATGTTTTCAGATGCTGATGACATTGCACTGATGTTATTGTTGGTAATGACAAGCTCAGAGGGGTGTTTATTTTAAAGGCACTTATGACTACAGCTTTGAAAAGTCTTCTCTTTCCAAGCTGTTGAAATGCCAATAATTTTTATAGTCTACAGTCATTATGTTGTCTTTCCCTGGCCTGTAAAATAACATATTAATCTTCAAGTGTCCATTTAGTCACATAAAGGTCATTCAAATCCATTCATTACCCTTTTTCACAAACAGGCATGTCTTATATACAGTATCTATAGCACGTACACATGTGGGTTCTGCTGTCTTTGCACAGGCCGTCCTTTGGCACTGCTTTCCAGCCCAGTCATTGTGGACCTTGTGTCACATGTGCATGAGTTGTTGATCCATGACTGCACAAATGCCACAGAGTCCTGCACAGATAGTGATACTTTCTCAAACTTTTTCAAAAGAATGGGGCTTATTCTCTGCCCTGAACTGAAAAAGACATGTCTTTGGCTTCCTGAAACCTCCACAAATAATCCACAGCGAGCCATGCCTGATCCACAGCGATGCTTTTGTTGTGTAATAGTGCTTGCCAGGTTTTTCAAGAGTAATACGACTCTCATATCTGTATTTGTAAATATGAAGCTGGAACAAGCAGCGATTAGCTTAGCTTGGCATAAAGATAAAATCTGCCTACCTGCCCTTCTAACTGACTGATACATCATGTAGTATCTTGTTTGTTTAATCCACACAAAAAACAAAGTGTAATAATGAGAAGTTGTGCAACCTCAGCGACATGAAGCACATCAGGAAGTTCCAGACACACAACTTGTATTTTTTACAGCCATTAAAAAACAGATGGAACATGTTGATGAGTGAGCTTTAGAGGTGCTGGTAGGCAGATTTTGTTGCCTCTGGACAGAGCCAGGCTAGCTGTTTCCCCATACTTCCAGTCTTTGCGCTAAGCTAAGCTAACTGACTGCTGGCTCCAGCTTCATATCTGAACAGACATGACATGACAGTGGCACAGATTTTCTCACCGAACTCTCTGCAAGAAAGCAGCTAAGCGTAATCCCCAAAGGTTAAACTATTCATTTAATGCAAGGAACAGAGACCAGGCCTCTATGATTTTGCAAGTTCTTACAAAACTCCCCCTCCCTCACCCTTTTCTTGGCTCTCTTTCCAAAGTCTTCTCTCCTGAGGAACCCCAGGGGTAGCCTGAAGACTCTACGCTGAGATGTTGCCGGCACCCTGAGCCTCATCCTCCCCAGATTCCATCATCCCCTGACCTCATCACCTCCTCTCACCAGTCAGCTTCTCCCACCATTCATGGTGCAATAAAGCTTTACGCCGCGTTCTGCTGAGGCATGGCCTTTGTTAGTTAACTGCAATGTAATTGTCCTGCCACTGTCTCTCTAGTACTGAAACGTGCATTTCAACTTTCTGTGCATGTAAGCACTTTTGTGTGTGTGTGCGTGCGTGTGGTGTTTTACTGTGTTTAAACTTTTTAAAACATTTGCCAGATAAAGTAACTAGGTCAACTTATCAAAGTAAGGCCATGACGCAGTACTAGTTCTGATTGGCTTTGAAAACAGCTTTGATACATTTTACATCAAAAGGATACACTACAATGATATAATAAACCCCTGACACATTATTGCAACTTCCACTCAATTTATATCATTATGACTGAGATAAATGAAAAAAAAGAACTGTTTTTTTTTGTTCAAATGCTATTATAAAACACAGTAACTTAACATGTTTAATAATAGTTTTAAAAAGTTGTGTGAACTCCTGTTAGAGATAATGTGCTAAAACAGCCGTAGGTGCTTTTTAATCCATATCAGAGGAATCTAGGTTGACAGAAAAGTGACATCAGTTTTGCAACAACAGCCTAGGGGAAGGGGAGTGGGAGGAGAGGGTGTGTGTGTGTGTGTGTGCATGCATGTACCCCTGAACACCACAGTCTCACACACAATACACAGCACTCATATTAACGTCACTGAGCTGCACAGGCGTATTGCAGTTTTCTGTCCAGACTCTGACTCTGGTGCAGTTTAAGTGGCCACCTTGGCAATACTTGCAATCTTAGCAACAGCTTGCATCCACTCTCTGAACACTGCACATTTCTACATTTAACTTTTTACAAGACCGTGAGATGACCTCAGTGACCTTAAACCCGCTTTTAAACTGTTCTGTTAGAGGAGATGTTGAGGGATAACCAATGAGATCAATTCAAGCAACCAACCACAAAGCTGCTGAGTCATGGTATACATACAGACTGATCTACAGTTAACACCTAACAAAACGCAAAATACTGCATATGCATGCAATGGAAAATGCAAGTAAAACCCTTGTGAGTGTACTCATGGGAGGCCTGCTCAGAGTATTCTGGGATTCATTAGCTGCCAAAAAGCAGATGACTCATTTTGGTCTCCCTGACCTCTTATTTGTTTTTCTCTCATTTATTCCCTTCCTTGCGTCACCAGTGAACTTAAATATGCAGCAAGATGCCTGCTTATCATTCAACAGTACATCAACGGCAGCACAGATGAAACATCACCCATAAAGGGAAAATAGAGATGTAATCTACCTTTTCAAAATAAAAATGAGCAAAACTTAATTTATCAAAAACATTGTTCAGGCTGGGCCAACAATCACTCCTGCATTTTCCCTACAGCACAGAAGCAAATGAACTGGCAAGAAATTGTGTTTTAAGAGAAAATTATGGCTTGTGAGCGAGTGGTTCTTTATCTTGCATAGCCTGTGTGGGTGGAAGAGAGCGCCCCTCCCGCAGGCACAGACTGCGGTTGAGGTTTGAGGCTGCTCTGGTATTACCATATATGTACACTCACAGATTCACAAAAAATACTGTCACACCTCATACCGGCTGTGCCATGAATATCAATGGTTGCTCTTCTTTTGGACTCACTCTACAAAACAGACAGTGAAAAATGTTCATGCATGACTACGTTCCACCTGGCCCACTCCATATATCCAGTTTAATGGGATAATGAACACACAGTATAAAGGAATTGTGCATGACACCAAGCTGTTATGCACAATGCATGACTTATGTCACTGATTTTGCTCCTTCAAGGGACTGTATTTTTGGTAGCTGTTTCAAGTGGTGTGTCTGTGACATTCCAACAAGTCACCTTGGCAGCAGTGTGAATAATTTTGGTGATAAAAACAGAAATGGCACTCACTCCGGACTGGAAAATAGCAGTTGTACTGTGTGAAATACTCAGGGTAAATATTTTTTCCATTACTATGGAAATGATCCCCGCTCCCACCTCCCCCTCTTCACCAATTCCATTTGTAGTTGGCCTAGTGAGAGAAAAATCCTCACTCGTTGCTAATGGGCAGACGCAGTTTCTATCCAGAAATAATAAGACAATAATTTGAGTGAAATGTGTCTCAAGGTGTGCAAGATCCTTGAGGGAGTTCTGTTCCTCCGTGTTGCTCTTCTTGCAAGTTCATACCCACTTCACAAACACAGCTGGAACTATTCTGGCTGCTCTTTTGTCTGAAAGGAGAGCAATCGGCAGAGGTGCCCTGTGCAACCATCCAGGTGCTGAGCTTGGCACAGACAAGAAAAAGAACCCTGTCAACCTTTCTGATACGCTTGCCTGTGTTCAAACAAAGAGGATGCTTACACACAGGCATAATTGAAGAGATCATGCAGTACATGCATTTCCTCCTGCCAGGCAGTTTCCAAGTCTTCACAGCTGTGGAGGCAAACTATCCCACAGAGAAATGACAAAAACAAGGAAACAAAAATCACAAAGCCAATAAGCAGCGCTGACGCTAAATTAGCTACGTCTTTGTGGGGAAGAATGGCCCTGATGGTATTGACAAGGGAGACCCGTTGTGTTTTTGATCCCCATTCAGAGCAAAAAAAAACAAAAAAAAACTGCAGGATTTTTTTTTGAGATGGTCTACAAAGACATGATTAAATAGAAAACACATAAATACTCATAACAAAGCCAATGCAGTGCCAGATGTTACTGTTAGTTGCTTTCAGAATACTACTCTCCCCAAAGACCGTTCACTCTGACATACATAACACACACACACGCACACACACACACACACCATGCGCCATGTGCTGCTCCTGACCTGCCGTAGACCAGCTGCTCA
>JAPZEA010000001.1:23710574-23725856 GCA_029783685.1 Heniochus monoceros | reverse complement strand
GAAATTCTACAGTGCTGGTTTTTGAAGCTTTTTAAACACCAGCTGGATTAAGTGAAAGGAAAAGCATGATGTTTAACATGAAAAGGAGGCAGCTTTTCTCAGTTCTCACACAGTTTGAAGGTGATGGAGTTTGATGTCTTGTGTTGTGCCTTTTCCAGATTTTGTGCCTTGGTAAAACGCCGTAGGGATCGCGTACGTGACAGTGCCGCCTCCCTCGTGGTGCCACCCGTTGTTGGCAACGCCATGCCCACCCACCACTGTGTGCCCGATGACGTCGACCCAGAGCTGGTGTTTTTTTGTCGACACGTCTATGACTTCCTCTACGGACGCCTCCTCAAGAACCTGCAGTAGCATCTGACGGGGCATGACACATAACGCTACAGGACGTGAGATAATGTCACTCCGGTTTCATCCTCCACAACTTTTAATTAGCTACGAACCTACCTGCTGCCTGCGTGAGAGGAACTGGAAGTTTAGGATGAAGGATTGAGAGATGAGCTCACTTTGTTTTGAAATCTCTTGTTCATGCTTACATGCCATGCATTTATTTAGTACAAGTAATGGTCTGACATATTGTATCAGAGTTTATATGGCAGTGTAAATGGTCTTTATCATACATGGCTCTCTGGCGTGTCGTAGCAGCTGTGTGAAGAACCTGAACGTACTCTGCTGTAGAAAATGCTACTGTAGCTCTTAGAAATGTGACATTTGATAGATATGAAGAGAAGTTGATGTTACATGTGAATTACTGTCTGCCTGACGGATATCAGACACACAGGGTGTCTCACTTATACGCCACAGCTAAAGAAAATTTGAGGCATATCGTGCCGCGTCGGTCCTTGAAAGAGACGAGAAACAAAGAGGATTCAGAATGGCTGAAGATTTAATCACATTTGTCCTGAGGTTTCTCTGTAATTTGCAGTTGCTTGATGTCGAGCTGAATGTAGAAACACTTCTACAAAGCGCTGCATGCAGAAGGCTCACAGAAAAGCTCCAGTGTGAACATCTGCGTTCAAGATGTTTTGGGAAATGTGCTTTTTCGCTAAGTTAGATGAGAAGATCGACACCGCTCGTTTGTCTGCACGGTAATCATGAAGCTACTGCCAGCCACCTGTTAGCTTAGCTTAGCATAAAGACTGGAAACAAAGGGGAAGGATTTCCCTACACTAGCTGTTTTCCCTGGCTTTCGACTGAGCTATGCTAGCTGCTTCCAGTCTTTGTGCTAAGATAAGCTAAGCTAACTGGCTGCTGCATGTAGTGAACTCTGAACACAGCTGTGAGGAAAGCTCTCGATCAGAAGGTTTGATTAAATCAATTCAACTTTATTACCACTGATTAAGTATATGCACAGCAAACAAATTCAAAGGCGTTTGTTGTGAAGAGCTGAAAATATACTGTCCTTGCCTCTTATTCAAAAATAAATACTTTGAAATGAAGGTTACAAATGACCTTTAATCAGAGTACTCTACACATCGTTACTCCTTTCCACAGAATAAAATAACACATACTGTAAAGTAAGCACATTTCAATCCATCAAAAGGAGGATGAGCCACTCTATAGCACACAATGTTTGAAAATCTGCCGAGTACCTCTAAAAAAGATGCTGAAGAACTCATGAACACCTGAGAATCACTCTGCAGCTCATCAGGCTGAAAAGCAAACAGCTGACCAGAATGTGTTCAATTAGTTGAGTTGTGTGTAATTTAACTGAGAAACAGCTTCATAGGCCCAAAAACATGATTCCAAACCCTTATTTACCAGTTTATGGTCAACGCCAGGCTGCAGCCATCAGGGAACAACACACAGAGCAATACACGAAAGAAAAATATGCACCAGAATCTGCACTTGAAATAGATTGTAATTAAAATTTAGTATAACGAGTGTGTAAATTGTAACAAAAAGGCTGGTGTAAAAAGAGTTGGCTGAGGTCTGTGGAGACTGCTGTCCTTCGCCTGTGTGGTTCTTCCACTTCACTGGCTGAAAAAGACAGTGACATCACTTTGTTTGGAGCAAACAGAGTAAAAGGACTGCTCAGTGGCAAACTATGCCCTTAATTCAAAAGTAAAAGTCAAACTCGAACTGTGCTAAAAACAACAGAAGTCTCACAGAACAATCAAATAATCCTTGAATGTGTCTTTTTTTTTTTTTGGTTCATTTAAAACTTGTATGAGATCACGTGGAGTAAGTTACAGCAGATCTAAGGAGGCAGTTTTTTAGCGATGTGTTCACCTGCGTCCAACACACTGCTCAGGCGCCTATGATGTCACCGTCCTTCTTCGAGCTTGCAGCTCCTCCATCAGTACAGTTTCTCCACGATGAAAGCCAGTATGGCTGCTGCCAGAGTGCATCCGATTGCCAGTTTCTTCAGTCCTTCCCTGTCCAGTCTGTAAGAGCCGATCAACAAAACGTACGAAGAAGGCATAGAGGCAGGACCTTGGACGCCATTGGCCATCTGTTCCTGTGTGGGGAAACATACAGAAAGACAACCACATTAGACTGAGCTCAATAGAAGTACACATTTTAGATGTGTTCTTTATTTACTCTCATGCTAACGCTGTACTAACAATACAACACTGTACTGTCTTCTTTACGGGGGACGTTGCTAATTGCTCTCCTCTGCAGAGAAACAAACATTACTGGATCAGCTGCAGTTATTGAGCTTGTAGTTATTCAGTCAAACTGCGTGGCATGTTTACAGATATGAGGATCTCAGCCTAGTCTCACTGCTCATTACAAAAAGATGAATATGTTAAGAAATAAATATTTAATAAATGCGTTACATATAATATGCACTTACAGTGGTAAGTCATGATCAAACTCTTTCGGTGGATAAAAATGAGCTATTTCAGTTAACACAGCACAGATCCTCCTGAGATGAAGGCCACTGCAGGACACCACCTGGTGAACACGGCGCAGGAGAAGAGGAACTCTGCACTCACTGACTGAACCTCCCTGCCAGACCTCGCTGTCTCTCTCAATTGAGGACAAAATTGTTTAAAAATGAGAATTTTAGTATCTTTTGACATCTGAATATCGTTCCGATGCACTCAAACGCTCGGTCTCTCCCACACACTCGTGGACACAGAGATCGTCGCAGCTCACAGCAGAAGTCAAGTCCATGATTCATAATTAGAAGATCATCTTTTGATTAAATCAACTGGCCGCAGTCACAAATCAAACAGCGATCCTTGACAGCACAGCGGCCAGCGAATCAAATGTCTGTAATCTGAGAGTTCTGTTTAGTCTTAATGTGTTGGACCATTAAAAAGACATCCACCACTAAAGAGATGTGACAGAGAAAGATGGCAACAAGCAACGCTGAGGAGAGCGGAGCAGGAGAAAAAAAGAGAGTCTGTCAGGAGGGCAGGAACAGGAAGACCAGACTCTGATTTTTTTTAACTAAATATCTGGAGTTTATTTTGCTACATGAACCAGCCAAATAAGAATTTACTCAACCCTCGGTTCTTCACAAAAAAGCCCTTCATTCGAGGGGGTATATCACTACCCTTCATGGATCGCTTCTGCTGATCATTAAATACACAGAGAAAAACATCTATTGATGCCACTTGATATTAGGATCCATAGATACTGTTATTTAGGAGAGCAAAGGGGAATTACAGGTCTTTATCATTTCATCCACCTTCCTGTCGCTCTCTTATGCACTTGCCTGCTGTCTCTCTCCGCAGTTTCATTTAGAAATTATGGACTCAATAATAAACAGAATTTTAAATCCACTGATTATTTTGATATTTTGTGGATGAAAGCATTCATAAAACCAGGCATTTGCTTATGCAAATGAGTGCATTTCAATTATGATGCCATTATCTCTGGGCAAAGCAGTTAATGCAGTTTTCTAGTGTTCCAATTATTACAGAGTGCTGTCTATTGAATCAAGCTGATGTTGATGAAGGTGCACTGTGATGTTGTTCTGCAGGGAGGCTCGGAGAGACATGAGAAAATAAGAGTTAGCTTACAGTGTTAGCACAGCCAAAGCAAGAGTGTGACTGTGATAGTGATAGTGTTTAAATTAATCTCTCAGTAGGACATCATTTTCAAGCTGCTTTACTGCAGTGTTTCTATATTAAGTGTGGCTTCACATACAACTGCTTCCCACAGCAACAAAGACAATCCAGTCAGACTTTAAGTGTGCACATTGACCGCTTTGGGCTTCTTTTTCCAGGAATTTGAGGGGTTTGTGTGTCAAACATGCAAATTTAAACAATGCACACGAGCGCATGATGCTGCTTATTGAAACGCTACGAAAAGCAGCTGTGATGAGAGCAGCAACAAAAATAAGCAGGCGCTTTTCAGTCGTTGAGGGTGGTAATATAATTCAGCTGGTAACACTGAATACTGATAACCAGCCCTAGTTCTCCGTGGTCCACCCTTCCTCATCGATCATCATTCCGTTTGATTAAACATTTACTTCGTTTTATCTTAATGTCTGAGAGTGGAGACGTGAGGTGTGATTTCAAGCAAATTGCACCTCAAGATGTGGCTCTTTCAATTGGAGCGTTAAACAAATTGGATGAAAGCACCAACACTTGTAAACATCTCTGGGTGGAGTGGAAATTGATCTGGATGACCTTGCGGTAGTTCATACATGTCTCCACCTGCATGACAGTTGGTAAAATGTCTTATCACCAGATGGTAGATGATGCAAGGCGATATTGAGCGATTGATCAGCGGCTTTCCAGAGTAACCTTTAATGAAGTTCACTGGGGATTACTGTAAGAGGTGTGGCTTTGATATTTACCATAGCTGGACTGACTCCTCTCTCCCTCCTGCATTCTCACTCTTCCTCTCAAGTTTCTCCATCAAGTCTTCTCTGTCTCACCTGCCTTTATTCCTTCTTTCTATGGATTTCCAGTGAGAGGTCTTTCTGCTTTTCTTTCATCCTCCATCAGTAGGATGCTGGCTCAACTTAAAGAATTCTGTTTACCATTATCTGACAGTGCATGCTATCTACTCATTTGAGTTAGTTTAAAACTTGTGGTGCGAGTAGAAAAGTCAGAAAATTTCAGAAATACACTTGCAAACGTACTTTGTCGACTACAAACACCTGCCTGCATGTACGGTACGTACTGGTATGTAACTGACAGTCAGTGCACGCCTACACGTGTTGCGTGCACAAGGTTGTGTGCATGAGCAGGAATGTACAGTGTGCATTTATGTTCAGTTTGCAGTTTTGTCGGATTAGCCCTGAATTGGAACAGCTGTGCCATAACACCCCCTCGATGTGCAGCATTTTTTTTAACAAGACTGCCAAAATCATTTGGATTGAACAAAATCTTTAAACCGTTTTCAAATCATCATGCTGGTTTTAAAAAAAGGCATTTTTTTTTTACACAATCTACTTTTGTACCTTATGCCATTTTTAAGATAGGCAGGAACAACACTTGGCAGTAGAGCCTGTTCTCTCATTTCACCCACAGAGTTAAATAGGAAAATTAGAGCGGAGTGCAGACTGTTTAAGTCATTCATGTCAGTGTTTGAGCAGGTTCCTGGTGTTTTTAAGGCAGGTTTGACAGCTCAGACACTTGTTGATTTGCACTCATTTAGTCAACTGTTTGGTTGTTCCCGACGCAGCATGGACTGATTTGGAAAAGTGAAACAAGAGCTTGCATAATGCACATTTACATGTAATTTATGTTTTTTGCAATCTCCTGATCTAGTTTTTATTCATAGCGTAAGCTGTTTTTATGCACTTTCATATCTCCATCCCAAAAAACCTCTGCAAACATGAATTGACAGACTATTACCATGTAAATAGAAATTACACAGACTGCAACACTGACAGCAAATTGGATAAAGTGATTACTTGGCCCAGCTTCACAGCTACTGTTGCATATCCCAACTACATTTTGGCTGTTTAAAAATTAAGCTCTGCCTGTTCTTATTAATGCACTTAGATATCAGAGGATAATGTTTGTGGTAATACTTGTCTTTCTCAGCACAAGTAGAATAAGCGTGAAGTGCACATGTTTGATTTGAAACGTAAAAATAAACGCAACAGATTCAGAAGCACACCTGAAGATACAGTGAGGTGAAGACACTGGGATGAGGTTGATTTATCACGTATTAGACTAATTTTAGGTGTCTCTGGGACTATTCCACAGTACATAGAGCAACTCCAGGAAAAAAAAACGAATATGGTTTCACAGAGTGCAGTGTGCTGATGTATACTACACACCAGAGAATACACAACACTGCACAAAAACAATGAATACTTTTTAAAGGTATTTTAACACCCAAATGGCACTTGGAAATAGAGAGGATTATATGAAAGGTCTGTAGCTGTTTACCTGTTCACTTGATACAGCGGAAAATATCATCAAATTAAATTTCACAGTCTGTGCTTAAACCTCAACTAATCCAAATATTGAGCTGAGGAGCACATTTTAATTAAAACACTGGGTTCACAGTACAGGAGGAGTCTGATTCAGGTGAAAGGTAAAAATCAGATTGGAAGACGGCAACATCCACATCAGACGGAGACCTCGGAATCAATAAACAGCAAGACAAGCTGATTTGCATCTGCTGTAAAAACACAATCGGTCTCTTTTACTGTTCGGGGGAGAGGGCCGCTGCTCAGTAAGTTCCGCTCCTCTCATTACTCATAATAATGCAAGTTAGCATATTTTATCAGCCAAAACAATGCAATCCGATTAAAAACAAATTATGACAGCATTGTTTGTTTGGAGGACTAAGACATTAGGCCAACTTATTCAGCTCAATTACTGTATGACTTATCTGGCTTAATGAATGAAATTGTCAGAGACCAAAACTATCGGTATTTGAGATGAATAACTCACATGGGATTAATTTGTCATTTTCAGTGTCTTTATGCAGTGATCTTCTTGTCTCTCTAAAACCAAGCATGCAGAGTTACACTTATGAAGAGTTTTTATTCCAAAATAAATAAAATAAAAAACATGCACACTGCAGAGATGTGACACTGGAAGGTAATCTATGATCTGCCTGTACAGTGCGAATGTTTTCATACTGTGCACTGTTTCGGTGCAACAATTTGGCCCCACTGCAGCAGTAATGGTGCATTTGTACCCATCTGCACCCCTTCGCCCTAAGCTGGGTGATGTCATTGCCACCAGTGGTCCCTGGGTACTTGAGTGTGACGGGTCAGCATGTTGCGTCAACCTCTTCTTGCTTCCACAACTCCACCGTCTTTCCCTCTTTTCTCAGCTCTTGTGAAGACGTATAATCCACCTTTCTTTGCATGTCAGCTTGTCTCAGATTCCTTTGTTCCACTCTCCTCTCCTCTCCTCTTCTCTCCTCTCCTCTCCTCTCCTCTTCTCAAGCAACCTCCTTCTTTGATCCAAATAGTGGAGAAAGATAGACAGCACTTTTTGGTCTTTGGGCTAATGTCAGCATGGAGGAGTAGCACGCCTTGCCTGATATTACAGTTTTCACCTGGCTTCCCTTTGCCTTTTATTTCCTCTCCTCTCCTTTCCTCCTCCTCGTCCTCCTCCGCCTTCACCAGACAGTTTAGATTCATTTCTCTCTGATGGCTCCATCTGAACCTGGTGGGGTAAGGGAGGGCAAAACAGAAACAATAGCAGAGGGCTTTCCTGAGGTCTTTCACAGATGCCAGGTTGAATCAAACAATATCAGCATGCAAGTGAAACACCCCGGACGATAATGTAATATTTGTCACGCACAGTTCATGCATTCACACAGACATATCCCCGCATGGCACACAACACACACACACACACACACACACACACACACACACACACACACACACACACACACACACACACACTCAGCCTCTCAAGCCCCTAAGCTTCTTGCGCCCCTGATGGGAGACAGTGCCTTGCTGGTAGTGGTGATAAAGCATTTCCAGGCTGTTCTGCCCAGCCCTAACCTCCTGCCTGTGTCTCTTCCTGCTCCACAAACCCAAGCCCCTGCTGGTTAAACCTATCGATCCCCACAGCCACACAGCTACACCCAAGACAAAGCCTCTCTCTTCCCTGCTCTCTCTCTCCCTGAGTCAGAGACAAAGCTGAATTTTCTGCCATGTTTATTCCCTCTGGTGTGTCAGCACTGTGGATCTGAAGGATTTCTGTTCTCTTGTCAGCATGTGAGTGTGTGTGTCTTGTGTGGATCATCCGTACAGGTCTGACACATTTCCTGAGCGCGTATGTTCGCTCGCTCACATGTGCGTATGCAGCGTGTGCGTCACTTTATGACGGAAGGCCAGGGCCACGTCTATGCCCTGAAAGTCAGATTGCAATTAAAAGGCGAGGGGAATGACTGTGTTAAAATGGCACTTAAGGAGCCAGGAGCTCAGCTGGCTAGACCCATTTCTGTTAGAGTGGCCGCTGACGACTCCCAATTCTCTCAGCCAATTATCTGAGCACTCATCTATGCACAGCGGGGCCACTCCCCTCCCTTGACCAATCAGAGACCTGAGTGCCTGAGGTTAGTCGCTATGGCAAATCAGTCTAGGATCTCAATACAAAGTCAAAAGTGGCCTGGCCGAGTAAAGAGGCTGAACTGGAGCTGGGACTCGCGCTGGAAATCCAACTATTACAAGAGTTAGAAATATGCAAGTAAAACCAGTATCAGAACGAGAACTAGAACTAAAAGTATATTACTATTATATTATATATACTGCTATATTACTATTACTATACTACAAGTTCAATATTACAATATCCAATATTCATATAACTACAAGAGCCAGAAATATCACTACAACTAGAGCTAGAACTACAGTTAGATCTGGAGCAATTAGAGCAACTAGAACGACATGTAGTAATTCAACTAGAACTAAAACTACAAGGAGGAGTAAAACAAGAGGTAGAACTGGAACTCGAAATATAACCAGATCTAAACTCGAATTGGAAATATAGTCATTACTATGAGAGCCAGAAACATTTCTGTAACTAGATGTAGACATAAAAATACAACTTGAACTACAATTAGAGCTGGAACTAAATGGAAATATAAGTACAATACTTGCCAGAAATATAACTAGAACCAGTACTAGAACTAGAACTAGAACTGGAACTGGAATAATAACTAGAACTGAAAATATAATTTAACAACAGCTTGAACTTGAACTGGCATTAGACCTGGAACTCAAACTAGAAATGGAAATATAATTATTACAAGAGTCAGAAATATTACTACAACACTTAGGACTAAATGGAAAGATAACTTCATCTAAAATTAGAACTCAAAATACTAGAACTACAACTGGTATTGGAACTAGAACCAGAACCAGAACAACTAGATTTTTCGCAGCAAAATTAGAATAAAATCACGCCTCCTTTTTCAGTTGAAAGCTGAGGAATTTAGTGTTTAGACTGCTGGACATGTTGCTATTCTCACCCTGACGAAAAACACAGAAAAGACAGTGGAAACAGACTGTGTGTATTGTCAAATAAGCTGGTTTATGAGCATTTCCTATCTTATAGATGGATAATGATCTAGATTCTAGAAAGTAGCCGCCTGACAAATGAGGCACTATTGATGTATTGGCTCGTGTACGTCCAGTCTTATACAGAGGTGGTGCTGAAAATGTAAATTACTGAGAGTTGATAGACTCCAGCTATGAGGAAAAAAACAGGTTGGAGTTCACAGCTGAGAGCCCATGGCGAGCTGACAGATCAATACGAAGCTTCCACATCATCTCCCACTCACTTACACAATGTGAGAACACACCCACTCACATGTGCAATGCATGTGTGTAGCGCTCACATGCACAGTACACTGTCATGCAAATCCTGAAACATTGAGGGGTTATTTCCACATTATATCTGGGGCATCCATTTTATTGGAGGCCTGGAATTAAAACTTCATCCACTGGCGAAGAGGGTTCTGTGAGTGGCAATAATTGAGGGAATATTGCCTGTCTCGAAGAGCGAGCCACGCTTTTACGTGAGGGCCCAGAAAGTCATTTCATTTTTCTGCCCATTACTTTTTCCTTCTTCGTCTTCGTTTTCTTCTTTTTTTCTCCCTTTTTTTTTGAATCAAAGCGATGTTGAGCTGGTGCTTTGAGACTGGTGGATAGAGATAGAACATGTGTGGCGGAGGGGCAGAGGGAGGAAAAGCACGGAGAGATGAGTAGGACTGATGTGGCCGAGGGAATTACCTGAAAGAAAGATGGGGAAAAGAGAGGGGAGGGGGACATTGATGGGAGTGAGCGGGTGCCAGCATCAGAAGAAGATGGGGCGAGAGTGATATATATGTCAGAGTTGTGTGTGTGTGTGTGTGAGTGTGTGTGAGTGTGTGTGACACTCTCCCCATCTCATCCCACCCAACATGCCCCACCCTGCTCTCTCCACTCCTTTCCCATCCACTCTCACCCCCTTCCTCTTTTCTTTCTCCCCTTCCCTCCCTCCCTCCCTCCCTCCCCCACTGTTTACGCTGACAGTAATTTGACAGGCCCGGGGTTGACAGACTTGAAGCCGGCAGGGTAAGCGATTGTCAGGCCTGGCGTTGTAGGGCAGCTGCTGACTGGCTGAGGAGCTGGCAGTGAGATCGGGAAGCTGCGACTGGCCAGGGGATTGATGGGGAGGCGAGAGAGAGCTGTCGCTACAGTGATGCGATGGAGTGGGATAGACGGCCCTTGAGAGGCCCAGAGGGGGGTTTTGGGGGCGGGTGGGGGGTGTCTGCAGTGCAACCTCAACTCAGCCCAAGACGTGCCACCTCTTTGATTACAACTCTGCAATCTCATACAGACAGGACTGAGACACCTCTCATACCTCGGCCTTCACGCAAATACTTTTCCCATCACTCATCAAACTGCACAGGCGTACGGACAGCTACACAGATTTTCTTTTTTTATTTATTTTCCTGTGCAGTTTTGACCACATATTTGAGCCAGGCTAGATTCAGTAGATACGATCTAGTCAGGCGTAACAACAGACAACCTCACCATGAAATATACAGAATGAAAAACTGAATTGTCTCAGCAGCGCTGTGGGCTTGTATCAGCTAAGCCCCGTTAGTCACCCCAGTTAAGACTATCTGGAGAACAAATAAATCAATTAAAATGAAGAAACAAAAAAAAAAAAAAAAAAATGCACAGGTGAAGGAAGAGATAAATAAAGTCGGCGTTTTGACGGAGTTGAAAGGCAAAGCTAGGAGCGGGAGCAGCGTGCCAGCTGGACCCGGTGCTAGGGAGTCCCCTGAAGGGATCGCACATACTTATGTAACCCGTTGAGAGATAGCCAGGTGGGCACGCACACATATACACAAACACACACACATACACATGCAGGACACAGTGGCTAATCTGTGGGGTCCAAGCGTTACTCATACACATTCATGCAGACTCACACTATTAGCATACACAATGCAGCAGATGCCAACCTGGCTTGACTTCACGAGTGGACAAACAATTTAAACACACACACACGCACACACACACACACGCACACGTGCATGCATATTGTATACACATACATACACTGACATATGCACACACACACAGGCTTTATTACAGCAGTGTTTGAATCATCCTCCCAGGTGGTGGATAAGTGTCCCCACCCACTTAGGCTTTGCAGCTGGGTGGGTCAGCAGAGTCCCTCCTCATGTTGTTAATTAGTCGTTGGTCAAAAACGATGCTGAGCATTTGTTATGATCTCAATACTTTAGACCAGTGGGATTTGCAGCCTTGGTGCAAACCAGAAAATGTTTGCTTTAATGACTGGAAAGCATAATTTGAAATGATTGCTACAATGATTATTCAGTTCATTGATTAGCCCGCTGTAGTTCTGCCCTGTAGTCCCTAATAATCAAGCAATATGATAATTTATTAATTCAAGAAAGAAAATATCTGCTGGTTATCGCCTCATGCTAAATTCTAGCTTCTGCTCTCCAGACACTTTATTAATTTAGCTGTTAGTGAGACTTAAGGGATGTGTGTTCATCATTTTTCTGGTAGTCCTTTTGATTAGATAATAAAAATTTTATGTAATAAATTAATATCTCCATCAATAACAGCAAGACAGCGGTTGCAGTTCCAACACAAAGTGCCGTCACAATCTCACAATGTCTTGTTTTGTCCGTCCTCCAGCCTAAAACCCAAAGATATTCAGTTTAATCGTGGAAGACTAAAAACACAAGCAGTCCTTTGTTGGAATAGTAGCTGGAAAATTTTCTGTTGATCGGCTGTTTGATTAAAGGACTATCTGTTTCAGCTCCAGCTGCAGCGTACCTTTTATAGCAAGTCATTTCTGTTCTTTAAATTTAGCTCAGTGTTGCCCTTAACCTCAGAAAGTCTACCTGTGTTGCTTTTATTGCATCAAAAAAGCACCTTGCATAATCCATAGCCACAATTTTATGGTATTTTTGGTGAAAGAAATGCTGCACCGAAATCAGAACAAACACAGCTTGAAATAGCTGCAGCATGCATATACACCAGCTTCAGAAAACACACAAAGTCCAGTATATTTTGCTAAACTTCATGATAAGCAGGCTCTTGAGGTGTTGCAGAACAGAACTCACATTGAGTTAAACAGAAAGACTGTGCCATTGCCCTTCATTCTGCTCCCTGTGGTACACACCATGTGGCCCAATTTCCTGTAAAGCTCCACATTCCAAAACAGCATAGCTACGCTCCAGGGACTTAACAAGTGACCTCATCTAGCCTAAACTGTACCCTCCTCAGACAGGAACAGTAGAAGTTGTGTCTCCTGTGTAGCCGCTCTCAACTGCTCTCTTCTGTTCAGGACATTATCTTGTACATCTGAGTGAGAGAGAAAGGCCTCGCTGTCTGTCCCGTTAACACACTTTCCAGTTGATTGTCGCCAAACTGTTATCTGCTCTTTTCTGGGCTCACCTGCTCTGCCTGCACACACACTCGACTTGATAACCGAGGCTGTGTAAAGAGACGACTGGGGCCGAAATCAATATCCCAGCAATGATTTTCACATCATAAACGGAAGCAGGCTCACTTACTTAACCACATTGATGTCCATCATATTAAACAGCAAGATAACATTATGTGGCTGTCATGTCAAACAATCCTCAAATATTCCTTTTCATGTTCCATTACTTGTTTTATCAGTTTTCAGATACAATAAAGTTGTTATTCATCTGTTTTGACAACATAATAGTGTATCGCAATATCCACACAGTCTCCCCCGATTGGCACAATACAATTTCAGCAAAAGAAAATAAACAGATATATTAAAAAAGCGCAGCCCCGAGGCCGGGTCACTCGCAGTTTTCAAGATTCATTTTCTCTCATTCTTGTCTGCTTCCAGAAAGGATCCCTGCAGCAGTTTGTATATCTCTACAGTTTATTTATAAGTTGAGCTCTACTCTGCAAACACTGCATAGATGCAAATTAAGCAGGCGATCCCGCTGCAGAGCATCGCTACTCGGCTGCACATTCTCAGCTGGATTTGTAGTGTTGTTTACTCTGTTTGTCGTGTGACCGTGCAGCGCTTTGCATTGTGTTGTAGCACGGCTTTAGTAAGCTTTGTGAGCACGCAGTGCATCCACACATCAGCTCGATTCAGGAGAAGAAAACCGTGCTCGAGCCCCAATGAGAAGGATGCAACTGATTTATCAGAATCTGAGCTGAAACGTTCCCGAGCTCGCTGCCAGTCACAGTGGAGATGACTGTTAATGAGACGTCACCGCGGCTGCTTCGCTGAAGGTTCTTTATGAGCATTTCTGTGTGTTTTGGGACACGGGGGGGACAATAGTGGGATGGCACAAACATCAACTGCCACTCCGTGCATGAGAGGAAGTCAGAGTGCAAGGCTGAATTATTAACTTGTTTTTTAGCTTTCACTTCTCCTGCGCTCTCACTCACCTCACTCGCTCTGGCCTTCGCCTGGACAGATTCACCGCTCGGGATGAAAAGGCGTCAAGATAGTTTGGATTATAAGACTCGATTTACATCCGTTTTCTGAGCGAATCAGGGCACTGGGGGATGAAATTGAAGCGAATGCTGTCAAACGAAATGGAACGGAGGAATTTTTATTGCCTAGACCAACAACTCCAAGATGATGAGTACTGCGGGTAGCTTGTCGCTACCTTTCAAATAGACACATGTGAGTGTGTTCTGATCCGGCGTCCCTGATCCGCCACCACTGTGGCTTCATTTTGAATATGTTTAGGCGCAAAAACGAGGTGATGTTATGAAACGATGATTGAAGTGGCGGCACCGTGTAGGAGATTTCGACCCTTTAGATGTGAGGAGGGGTGGGCGGGTGGACTTTAGCGGCAGAAAAAGAGAGAAGAAAAGAGGGAGCCCATCACACAATCACATGAGGATTTCTGAAACAAGGATAGCTTTATAACTGTGCTCCTCTCTAGCAACCCAAGGCTCCACTCAGTAATTCAAAGACCAAATCAACACACACATGCAAACATGCACATACACACATACAAGCTTCATATTAGTGACACACACAGAAAACACACACATACGCTGTGTACGCTTGTCTCCGGGTAGGTGAGCTGGATAATCCCATGACTCGCCTGACCTCCTCCATACTTCTGCCAATAGTGACACTGGATTGGCTGAGAGGCTGAGCACGGGGGGGGGCGTCTGTCCCAGCAGCAGTAATACGAATATTATATAACCTTGGCAGATGAGGCAGTCTGAAGGGAAGGGGAAGAGGGGGAATGAGCAGAGAGAGAGAGAGAGAGAGACGGACATGGTGGAGAGAGAGGAAGTGAGAGTAGGGAAAGGCAGGAAGGGGAAGAAGTGCTATTGTGGCCTAAATTCTACCCCGGGCTCAGTAGAGCTGCTGTGACAGCTCCCACTCAGCTCCTGCTCTCGCAACAGTCTGTCTACCAGCCCCAAATCACCAAAGCAGTCAGTTCCACCTCCCCAAGTATGAGCCAGAAGGCACTGTGGCTCAGTGACTGACAGCAGCATGACTGACAGACTGAACCCCTTCTCAGCTGGTTGAGTGTGGACTAAAACCATCCAAGGAAGATATAACATAAACTGAACTTCCACTTCAAGTTGCATAAGTAAGCTATTATTATGCTCTTTTATATGTTCTGATGAGAAATGCCACGAGTCACCCCTGTGCTTCAGAGTGTGCTGATGTTCTATGTTGTACATGAATTTTTCAGTTTGAAAGCTACCGTGCTTTATCGTCATCTTTATTATTAAAAGTGACCACAGCCACTGTAAAATGTTCTTGCCAAATCGAAATTGAACATTAAACACTAAAATGATACTGACAGAGGGAAAAAAAAATACTACACACACACACACACACACACACACACACACACACACACACACACACACACACACACACACACACACACACA
>JAPZEA010000001.1:23642127-23659337 GCA_029783685.1 Heniochus monoceros | reverse complement strand
GGATACCACAAATATTTAAGTTATTAAGTTTAGTTTCTAATTTAAACCATATGGCCAGAGACCCCCCTGTCCAAAAACAGCTCATAAAACTGTCTCCTCCTCTGCTTTCTCTCTGAGCCATAGGACATTTAGCTTCTTTGCAGAGTACACTTTGTTCCTGCTTGTCTCAGTTTTACATTTCCAGTCTTCTGATTTGGTTTTCAGCCTCAGTTTCTCTTCGACTTCGGTCGTTCGCTCTCATTTTGCCACAGTGAATCCATCGCTCGGTCTCTTTCTGGGGTTTTCTCAAACAGAAAAACTGATTGTAAAAGCAGAAGAATACGACGACAGGATGCAGAGACAAATGATCTGCTCCATTCTTTCTGTCAGGGCCCCTGAACGCCTCACGGTAGCGAACGCTTCCTTCATGAACTGTGAGCAGGAAGCCCAGGTGGCCGGCGTCTCGAGCCTCTCGCTGTGATATCCGTCTCCCTCCCTCCCTCCATCGCTCTTCCTCCCGTTGTGGAAAAATAAAACCAACTGTGACTAACGAAGTAAACTTCTCACCTGAGTCGACGGGCCTCCTGAGCGCCGAGCTTCATCCATCCAGAGCCGGACGTCACCGGGACAAACAAGACGGCGAGTGATTCTTCAGCTGCTGCGTGACAGGCATGACCGATGACGGACGAGTGGACGCTCGGAGGATCCACATCCTCATTTTTACCTCTCACAAACACGCCTTGTTTTTTCTTCTCCTGCAACGATGAATGGATGTAATTTGTTAGAAAACATTAGAAAAGTTGGTGAGAGGAGGAAAGTTGTCTGAGTGTGAAGCACCGCATGGATTTCTCTTCTACCTTTACTTCCCTTTTTTTTTTAGCTGTCAATCAAATCAGAGCTGGAGGTGAGAGGGGCGAGGATCTTCTTCTTTGGTTTGAATCCAGCGCAAACAACAGCAGCTCTCCACACATCTGACAGCGTCTCACGGGGATAAAACCGAACCGAGCCGGGAGCCGACGCCCTTCGGCCCGTGAAGAAGCGAACGTTCAGGACACGTGAAGTCTGCTGAAGTCGCCGTCTGACTCCCCTCCAGGTGTTTACATCCTGGATCACAGGCTGCAGGTCGGCTGTGAGAAAGCTGCATCGAGCTGTTTTCTTACCTGCAGACTGTCGTTACATCAACACTTTGTGAGTCGCTGACGGACACAAGCTGCTCTGGATGTTTTAATATTTTACGATTGTTTGTATAATGCTGCTTTCACTCTACGGCAAAAAACTAAACGCACCAGTCGCCATCGCAGAGTTTCAGAAACAGCAACTTTTCTTGTTGCTGAATCAGTTTGGTGCCAACGTGTCGGAGCACAGGTGTGAGAATAATTTGGAAACACGATCAGCTTCGGTCCACACGCAGCTTTAAGTTCTGCCACGCTGCGACAGGTGAATCACAGAGTGTCTCACCTGGCTGAACTATATTTGGGTGACTTTCAATGGACACACACACCTGATTAAAGTCAGATAGTTAGTGGACGTGGTGTAAACCTCTGAAACCTGCAGCACAGACACACTTTAAATGGATCTGTTGTGTTTGAAACTGCAGTTTGAGAGTTTTATTTTTGCAAGAGGCCAAAAAATACATGAACACACACACACACACACACACACACACACACACACACACACACGCGCGCAGGTAAAGCAGAAAACTCGCGGCTGCCATTGTTCCACCTTCAGCTTGTCACAGTCTCATCACGGCTCATTGTGTGGAAGACAAAACCATCGAGCCCATTGATCTGTAAATCAGATTTCTGTACTGCACGCTGCAAACACAGATCCATTGTTTGTTGGAACAATATGGCAGTGAATGATGAGCTGTGTTACTGATAGCAGCAGCACTGATAAACAACAGTCTGCATAACAATGGCCTTGCAGTCGCAGCACTGAAAAGAAAAAACTCCTCAGTCACACAACAAACACGCTGCAAAGTTTCTGAGGAGAAATTAGCAGTCAGAGTGCAACATTATAATTAACTAAATACTCTGAGGCCATAAAAATTCCATTCTCAACCTCTGCAAAAATAATTGCAGTATTATTTCCAGCCCTAATTAAGTGGCTAAGGCTTCTTACAAGGGTAAAAAATTAATCCCTTTTCTAAATCCTATATAATTTAATGTGAGAGAAATCAAATAAATAAGAGGCTGCGGCTCTACTGTGAGAGGGGTCATTATGAATGCAGGCTGGGCTACGGTCCCCGGGACTAGATTGGGGGACTGGACTGGCCCGAGCAGGGTGGGGTGGTATGGATTGGTTCAGATGTTCAGCTGGGCCTCTCGGAGGACCAAAGAGCCAATACCGGATTCATAGAGATAAATTAAAAGCCAAAATCCAGCTCCGGTGGGAATCAATTGCCAGGTAATTACAGAGAACGGGACAGAGATTACAGAGACAAAACAAAAACACAGAGATCCTCCCCTATGACGCTGCAGCATCACACCAGGGAATACTGCGCTAGCTGGATCCGAGCAACATATTTTAGCTGTTGCTGCGCCCCTCCCCTTCCCAAACCGACCCCCAGTACCTAGTCTTTAAATAGGAGCTCGGGCTCAGAGCTAAAAATAGGCCGCATTTCACCGCCAACCACCCTCTGCTGAGCTGTCAGCGCCCCTTCTCCCTCTTCTTCACAGTGAGGCAGACACAGCTCTCCTTCATGTGTTTTCGAGGGAGACAGGCAGTGTGTGATCACTCCAACTCTAACCCATCTCCTCCAACACACGGCAGGCACAACCTCTCCTGACTTGCTGGCCTCACAGGGAGGCTGCTGTGAACTCGCACACCAATTTGAGAGAAAGACTCATTCCCGCTGTGCTGGCCCTGTTTCTCTTCCACACAGAGATGAGGGGCAGGATGTCCTGACGTGTGAGCGATGGGTGATGGAAGCAGTAATTTGGGCTGGTACAGTACAGGCTGTGCGGGATCTGGGAGCTCGCTTGCCAGTGAGATAGGCCTACAGTGAGATAATTGTTTTTTTATTTGAAGGTAAAAAAAGAAAAAAGGATGACATTACCTGAATAGACCCCGAATGTATAAAGGATCCAATCTGGAAAGTGTTATTATATCAAGTAATTTTTCTCTTTGTTTGTATTTATTATTCTCCTTTCATTTTCACGATAACACACATACACACACACACACACACACACAAACCATTTCCAAGCTTACCATGACACTCGAAAGTGACTATTGACAGAAATGCCAATTCCATTCAATGAAACAGAATAGTCTTAATTCCCTAAACCGCCAAAGGCACTGATAATAATGACAGGGGTCAGAGCACTTACCGTGGCTGTACAATGGCCAAAGGTCAGGGCTTTAGCATCCTTATATCTCCTTTTGTACTGATTTTTCTTTGTCTCAGCCATCGCCACTGGCTCTTTGTTGGCTCTTTAAGAAAAGTCAGTCTGCATTAAACATCTTTAATTGAGCTTAAAAGGCTGTAAATGGCATCGCCAGCTCCAGTGAGTTCACTGACGGTGAAACCGCAGAATGATAATGAGAGGCATCAAACAATGGATGGCTTATCAAGAGAATGGCACCTGATGACTTGAAAACTAAACTGTATGTGATTTGGGAGATGAAATGAAAGGAGTCAAAATGAAACAGCACAAAGAAATTAATTAACAGTTATCGTTATTATTTTTGCATTTCGTTATTTGTCTGCAATTGATTTAAAATAAATGTGTCCAGTTAGTTCAGCTTTAATGAAAAAAGCTCACAAAACTCTGTCATGGCAGCCAGTTCTCACCAGTCACTGGGTTACACTGGGGCAATACCAGCATGCAGCAGTGCCTCTATTTCAACAGGTCTCGCAAAGGTAGTACTGTACTCTATGTTTCAAATTGCAGTAGAGCTTGATCTGTAGCTGTGATGAACAACATGATGTGATAGAGAAAAAAAAGTGTATCTAAGTGTTTCTGTTAGATTTGATAGTGGTGAAGAGAGAAGTTAATTTTTTGGGAGGGAAAAAAAACCCACTACAGTTCTCTCGGGAAGTCATGTAAACAGGATTATTTTGGAGGATTGTGAGACAGAGTAATGCTCAATCACAGATTTGGCAGTAGTGACTTTGTTGCATGTAGATTCAGCCAAAACTTAATGAGTCTAACTTTATTGTTTTCCTAAGTAGAACAAAGTAAATTTGAATGAGTGACGATGTGACACTTTCTTTATTTTTTTTACTTTTATTGCTCTAATTGTATTGTACTACAGAGTTACCCTGCACATATGGTTAAAATTATAAAACAATGCATTGTTACAGATGGAAAATTTGGTAACCAGACATTCAGTATCTTCACAAACAAACTGTATATTTGTACTGCCGCCACTCTCCCGGACAAGAATGTTTTTCTTTGCAGACAAACTGGTCTCGACACTTCCTTTCATCTGGTGGGCCATATTGGTCATGTGCCACTGTGATTGGCACAGCTGTTTAGAAGTTATGAGATGAGTAATGTGACTGGCTGAGAAGGTAATGATTCACCGCCACACCCTCCTATTAATATCCCACTTCACCCAACACACCTGTCGAGTGTGAAGAAGCTCACTGAAGAACAAAACTAGCAGGTGTGCCCGGATGTGCCTTCATTGTGCATCATGTGCACGTGACTCAAGGCTTGCACTGATGGTTGTGAATGCGTAGTTAAAATAGGGCCCGATATGGCAAAACTAATGTTCATTACAGCCTCGTTAAATCATCAATTGGAAATATCTTTCATTTTATATTGCATGCATTTTAGCTCGCTGTCTTTATCTGAGCGACTTGACAATTAATTGAACTTTTTGTGGGTTTAGGCCACTGCTCACTTCACCAAAAATCTGCCGAGAAGACATCAGAATTATCTGTGTGTCTCCAACAGTTAGTACTGTGATGCATGAATTATTATAGCATATGTATGAAGTCATCATAGTTGGTTTGCATGTCCCTAAAATACGTACTAACTAATAATTAGTAACTGTGACTTTAGTGACTTTATTGGACTGTAGAGTTATAAAAATAAGCATTTAATTGTACTTTACCTAAGTTTACCTTCATACTGGATAATTCTAGTCATCTCAATAGAAAAGAAGAAGTGTTAAGAGTTAGAGTCAAAGAGAGTCAACAGCGGACAAAGTGCTCATACTTCTGTCATGGTTGCGAGAGAACATTTTTCTGTATTTAGAGTGTCTGGTAGGTAGCATTTCTCCTTGCTTGCTTTGTGAGCAGTGGTATTCACAGAGCATGGTCAAACATGGTCAGAGGCCAGCAGTGTCCTTGTCTCTCTTTCTCTCCACTGCGCTGTTATCAATCAGACAGACCAGCCAAAGATAGATGGACTGAAATGCACGCGCACGCAGACACACACTGACATACACTCCTGAAACTAACACGCAGTCCTCTCCTGGAAAATGTATAAGCAAGTTCCCCTCTTCCACACTGTTGGTTTTCCACCCCTCCGTGACTTCAGCTGACTTTTATTCAA
This sequence comes from Heniochus monoceros, assembly GCA_029783685.1. Taxonomy (NCBI): domain Eukaryota; kingdom Metazoa; phylum Chordata; class Actinopteri; order Chaetodontiformes; family Chaetodontidae; genus Heniochus; species Heniochus monoceros. Next base: position 23,653,845 of record JAPZEA010000001.1, on the reverse strand, counting down.
CACACCACAATGAAAAATATAGATTTGCCTCTGGAGATTAGGACGAAGAAAAAATGAATGTATAGACATAAAGGAAATAGAGCATGAAGGAGGGGGAAATATGGAGAGGAAAAAAAAGTGAGTGAAAGAAGGAGAGACAGAAAAAGGGAGAGATGAGGAGAAAGAGAGATGGCCTCTCTAAGTGCAGCAACACACAGGCACAGAGCTGTGAGTTCCCAGGCAAGACAGCATGAGCTGCCTATTTGTCAGCATTGATCAACCCATTAAGGGGCTGTGGTGGGAAGCATATTGGTTTTGGAGGCCAAAGGGGCAGAGAGAGACAAAGATAAAGTAAGACGGGGGGGTGTTGAACTCCTTTCAGCCTCGGCAGCCACACGTCTGCAGGATGAAAAAGCCTGTAGTCTTCCTCTCCAATGTCTATGCAGTTCATTTTGCGGGGCCCAATGGGAAGGTAGTAGATGTCATTTGTCTTACAGCATCTCTGGAGGCTCCACTGTATGTGTTATCTTAGCTTTCTGCCGCTGCAATGCTAATAAGGAACTAGCTAGCTTTTCAGACAGACAGAATGTCACTTGTCCTCTTCCTTGGTGTGTGTGTGCGTACGTATGTGTGTGCGCAAAGGGTGGGTGGTGGGGTGGGGGTGGGTCCTGGCCCTAGGGGAGAGCAGGCTGCCTCTTCGCCCAGCCTCTGATGAATTCATATAATTAACTCTGCCTTGATCTGTTGGCTAATCCTGCACTCAGTAATAAGGGATTAAAATGTCACCTAAGCCACCTGCTGTTATTGAGCCCCTAGACTTTTTGTGCCTCTGTGTGTGTGTGTGTGTGTGTGTGTGTGTGTGTGTGTGTGTGTGTGGTGTGACAGTAAGAGAGATAGAGAGAGAGAGAGAGAGAGAGAGAGAGAGAGATGGGATAAAAGTAAAGTGAAGTGAAAGATTTCTGTGCTAAAAAACATTTGCACAAGAAAATATATGTAGAGGACAGTATAAAGTAGCTCAAAGAAGCAGACATCTTAACTACTGCCATATGCATGCGAGCGCTACTCACAACTCCATAGTTTGGCATCAAGCTGAACTCCATAATTTGGCAGGAAGCTGAAGCAGAAGTTGCAGCAGACTCGCTCTGAAAACTCATTGTCACACTCACTAAAAAGGGACATGAAAGTGGGACATGCTGGAAGGTGGGAGTTGAGAAATCTTTTTTTCCTCCCCTCTCACTATGACCTCCTTGGACGAAGTAAAGAAAAAATGAAGAAAGAAAGGAGTGCCAATTGGTTGGCTAACAGCCCGCAGACCAACGGCCAGCTTGCCTTGCCTGCCTGCCGGCCACCTCCGCTCGGTTGCCTAGCAACCCCAAGTGTACTTTTGGGTTGTCTAATGACTCTTGTTGCTGCGGTGGCTCAGGGGCTACTAATGAAGCCTCCTGACCAATCGCTGCTGTTTAAGACCTGGAAGCTGACTGATCACCGGACAGGGATCTTGGGACTTCAGGCTACCCTAAACCTCTTATGCGAGACAAATTCTGCCCCCAACTCGAGCTGCTGTCAAGACACACACACACTTACAATATGTACACAGAGCACACCTTAACTTACCGCTTACAATGCTCCAAACTGACCTTAATTCTCTCCGCCGCACACTCCCATACATCAGTGCCTCATCCTACCTGAACTTCACCTCAGACTCACATGTAAACATAGTCGGTCCATTATTGATAGCTGTAACCCAGCCAGAAACAGTAGAATGAAACTGTCCCTTTCTGGCTGTTGAAGGCCATGCAAAGATGATAATAACGATGCTAATCGCCCCTTTAGCCCTTGATCCACGCTATAAACACAAACCAACAGGACTGTGTACTCCACTCTCCCAGAGCCTCAGTAAGCCAGCCCCGACAGTGACAGCTGCAGCTCAAACATTTAGACTCTAGAAAGAAGAATTTGTCACCTCTACTTTACTTTTACTGTAATCTGATTATTGGTACAGGACACTGATAATGTGTAAGAATCTTGCTGGCGTGTGGATGATGTTTACGCAGAGTGACTAACAGTGAGTCAGCAGGTCAGCGTCTTCCTCAGTGATGCTTCAACTCATCAGACACAGGTGCAGAAACTGAGTATGTCACCTTTGTATTTTCAGTTCAGGTCATTATGACTGCGAGGCATCGTACCCCAAAACACTACAATAAAAAGAACAACAGACGACTTGTACAGTATTTGCCTCTTTGCCTCAGCTTTTACACACAGTATTAGCAGTTAGTGTTTATTCATTCGTTTGTTCATCTGTGTGGAAATAAGTGTGTGGCTCGGCTCATTTGTATGGGCATGACTGCGCCTGTGTCTGTTTGTATGTATGTGCGTGGCTTCACTCGCTTGTCTCTCTGATGCATCCGTCATCTCTCTAAGCTTTGTTCCAGTGTCACAGCATATTGCTACGAGTACATTACATCCCCAGGGTGTCACCATGTATACGCTTGTCTATACATGTCCAGCAGTCTTAGGTCTATATTTGGCCGTGGTCAACTGCTGTCAAGTGCTGCGTTGCCTGAGGGCCCGACGCCCACTGCGCTGCCCTCGCTGACTGATCTGAGGGGGCAGTACCGTGTGCCATTCACTGGCACTCACATGTTGGACCTGTCCACATGGCCTAGTTAGAAAGACAGGCCCACTGCTGACTGGAGCCAGAAAAACACCATGCCAAATATAAAACAAAATGCCAAATATGACATGCGTGGGTAGCCTCAATAAGCAAGGGTGTTCGAGGGTGGCTCTTAACACGGACCCCTTTCACTGAGGAGAGAGGGGATGTTATTCCTGTTTCAGAGGAGGCACAAGATCGAGTGTGTTACTGTTTTCATATTCAAACTCCAGGGAGCGAGAAAAAAAATGAAACCATAGACAAGGGAGCGAAAAGAACCAGGGGAGTTTTTATTCACGGCAGGCAATTTTTAAAAGGGTTTTTTATGTTAGCTTGGCGACGTTTTGCTTCCACCTCACTCTAGAATGGATCTTCAAAGGTTGTTTATCGATTCCCCACTGTTAACCTTTCACAAGCTGCTTCACAGCTACGCTGTTCGGTGGCTCTCAATAGCTTCCAGGAGGAGGAGGCTGGGACGGGGTGGGGTTGGCTGTCCAGACCAGTGGCATATTGGTTGTGAGTTGCAAAAGGGCTTCTGGGCAGAGAGGTGAAAGAGAGGAGGAAGGGATGGAGGCCGAGAAAGAGGGATTGCTGGGGGTCAGGGATGAGCAGGATGTAGCTGGTGACTGGGAGTCTGGAGCCAGGAGGGGACAGGAAGAGCAAGGGCCAGCCAGAAAGGACCTCTTCCTGTGGGGCTGGGAGTGGCTGATGTAATGGCATTAATCTCCAAGTGCCATCTGACACCCAGTGTGGCTCCGTCATTGAAAAGTGCTAATTCTGCTGAACTGTGAGGGGAATTCAGGCATCTCTAGAGGCAGTGCCCTGGATTAATTAAACACGCTGGCATGGAGCACTGCACAGATTTATCTCTTTTACGGCGTCGTCACCGTTTGATTTTTGTGTTTAGCTCAGAGAGCAGGACAAACTCAGGACATTAACGCCAGGAACACTGCCACATTTCACTTGCTCTCTTCCCACTTCACATATTGTAGCAGTTGCTCCTATCGTTTTGCGCTAACCTGGGATTTCCCATCTCTTCCTTCTCTCTCTTTCTTTCCCTCCCTCCGCTTCTCTCTCACTCTCTCTCTCTCTCTCTCTCTCTCTCTCTCTCCAGATGAACCGGCCCATCCAGGTGAAGCCAGCCGACAGCGAAGGACGAGGAGGTAATTAACCTTCTCCTGGTCTCCGTTGCACACCCCCCTTAAAAAACACACACACAAACACACAAATACATTGGAACAGCGCACACGCAATCCTTAATATTCTGCTCTCACTTGAGACACACTGGGAGTTGGTAGAGTAGCCTGTAATATAGGTCACTTGCTTCTATTGACTTCCCATCTGTGCCAGCAGAGGGGCTGTCTCAGGTTCACAGTCACTGGGAGTGGTTCAAAGACAAGACAGAGAGACACGGAGGGAAAGAGAGAGGAATAAAAGAGAGAAAGAGAACAGAAAAGAACGGAGGGTGGAGGATCTCCATCCCTTGATCTCCATAGAGTGATAGTGAAGTCTGCTTACAGATAAGAGGGAGTGGAATACATCCCAAATATACAGACACAGAAACAGGCACGAACTTACAGAAACACCCCAGAGCTATTACTTTATAGTAATTTACAAGTCAGTGAATGAAGGGAAGAGACAGTGTAAGTGTCTAAAAGTGGGCTGTATCATGATTTAAGGAGTTTGGAACCTCTTTGTGGTATACACGGTGTCTCTTTTTATCTGGAAGTAAGAGCACGGCGAATTGATTGTTACACACAGTGCCTATTTCACTTCTCCAAGTCGAAACACAAATGTACAATATCTGTTACACATACCTACTTCTCCAGCAGTCTAGCTACATATTTATCTGTCTGCCTCATTACTGTCACATGATTACACTGGGATTGTATGGAACAGATTGTTAAACCACCTAAAAGTTGTCCGAGATTCGGTGAGATTCGATGTGCGATGAGAGACTTCCAGTTGAACTCAATTGACATACTCTATATGCATCAGCGGGTGCAATTCTACAAGTTAAATTAGATCATTTGTATGAAAAGAATCTTTTTTCTTTTTAAGTAAACCTGCCCGTTTAAAGCATTCAAACGTGCACTTCTGCCTCGACATTGTACCGATGCTCTTGCACAGCCTCCCCCCTCCATCTTTAGGCTGACTGACATGGTGATTGACTAGATCATTCTGAAGCCATTTGTGACAAACATCACTGAGGTTAATGCAGATTAAGCCAGTTAAAGATTTACGTGGGTGGAATTGGATCTAATTGGACTGGTCTGCGTCTGCCCTGTGCTTGCATTTCAGAGTGGTGATTTAGACTGCCTAGGTCAGATTAGACTGAGCCACTTCACTGATTTATGTGGTCAAGTGTGAATCAGATGGCCCATTTCTATTGCCACACACACCCCCATGTAGATCTTATTTTTGTCATGGTGGCACTTTAATTAACGGCCATCTAAAAACAGGCAAAGTCTGACCGACAAGGCCTGGGCGCGAGCCAATCGGCATTCTCACCAAGATAAATTGGATCTCTGGGCTTAAGAGGGGAGGATGGATGGGTCCCAATATCAATTACTACCCTTTTTCAGCTGAAAGAGAAGGGAGATGAACAGGCAGTGTGAATGAAATACAGAGGGCTCTTAGGCTGGCACAGCCCCTGCAAGTCTGTCAGATGAACTTTCTATATGGGAGGACAGGATAGGACACAGCACAGAATGAAATAAGACCAAGCAGACAGGCCCCAACAGAGATATTGAGCGTTAATGGCAACAGGAAGTCAGCAGACAGGCCAGGGAAGTAAACCACAGTCGTGGCTGACAATGAAATGAGATTTACTATGAAGGCCTGTGGTTAAAGGAAAACAGACAGCCCAGCGACGGCTGACTAAAGGAGAGAAAGTAGCGAGGGATTCATCTGCGGAAGGCTGAGGACCAGTCAGGTACAGCAGTCCCAGTGGGGCCTCTAGATTGTCACACCCAGGGCTGAACCAAGACATTTGCTCCTCTAGAATGGAGTTACATTTATCACTAGCAAGACATCAGCAATTATTTGTCATGGGAACATGTGCAGGGGTCTCGATTACGTGCCTGCGCAGGCATTAGGGTCCATTACTCCATTTGGAGACTCCAGTAGCCCCTCTTTTGTTCACGGTGTCCCTGAGAGACGTCTTCTCTCTGGGGATATGGGAGTGTCAGGAGGAGAAGTTAAACCAGAGCTCAGAGAATGACTAGGGGGGGCCCAGCGCCGCGCAATCCTGCCGCTCGGCTGCCATTGTGGATCACAGAGCTGATTCTCTGGCTGTCTATTACAATGACTCGTGTCTTTTTTATTTTTTCCTTGGATTATCAAGAAAGAATGGAGCATGGGAGGGGAGCTTCACAGCCTTTAAATCTATTTCTGTTCCTTGAGTCAGCCGACCTTTTCCCCGCAAAGTCCACATTTATCTGATGTGCTTAACACCACTTTTTTTCCTGCCCAATTCTATCAAGCCATGATTTCAACTCAGAGATACTGAGACACAATCGAGGCACGGGTCTTCTGCTCGCTCGCTCTGTGGTCAGTGCAGGAACAGAAACGCCACCATATCTCCACTTGAAACCCAAGCAATTTTCTTCAACCGAAAGGGGCAGAAATGAGGAAAAGTAGACGTCTCTTGCTCTCCCTCTCTATTGCTTCCTTTCTTTCTCTTTCCACCGCTTTCTGTCTCATTGGTGCTGCAGTGCAAAGGGAGAGATGAAGCAAGTGATAGAGAGAGAGAGAGAGGTGGGGATTCAGTACAAGGTCCACGGAGGAATGCGAGAGAGTGAGAGATGGAAGACAAAAAGAGCGAGAGGGGAAGAGACGACAGGATGAGAAAGTTAACGGAGGGTGATGGAGGCAGCTGAGTGAATCTCAGCAGTAAATCATCTCAGAGCCGCCCCATCCATATCTCCTCCTCGCCTCGCCAGGAATCTTTTTCCCCCTGACCTTGTCTGCCGCTGTGTCTGTGAAGAAAAGATGGGGCCAGATTATCTATGATTGGAGATGGCCATTATCTAAACACAATCTTGGAGCTAGGTCCCACTCCTCTAGCCACTGCTGTGAGACTGGAGACCACACTGATGAGAAGAGAGATGATGGGTCAGCCGGCAACACCCTCTCCTTTTATTAACTCTGATAAGATGGTTTCAACACTCTCCCGAAATGCCCAGCAACCTCCATCAACATTGACTTTTTCTCAAAGTGCCACTCACAGTGCATTTGTCTACACACGTTCTCTTTACCCTACTTGTTTATTAGCTCCCCATACTTTTGTTTTATGGGATACTTGTACAGAAGCATTGCAATCTCTGCACTTGTTACTTGACAGCCCCACGAGAGCCTTTTTAATATCTTGTCCATGCCTTTAGTCTGTCTGTCTGAGGGGTCTTTGTGAATGGGACGCGTTTGTCCTTGCCAACCTGCTGCTCTGCAGAAGGCTGACCCCCAGTGAGGCAGTGAAGAGATTGACAGGACCTTAAGATGTTGCGCACTGTGCCGTCATGCCCCACCCCAGCAGGTAGGGAAGAGTGAGGGCTGCTGGCTGGCTCAGTCTGGCAGGCCACAGGGGAGGGACTGTCTGGAGGCAACTCACGGCCACAGAAGAGCGCGCTCCACTTTACATGCAAATGAAGCCAAAAGATCCCTCTGCGCCTCTGGACACGATCGTGCAAAACTCTGAAAAGTCAAAAAGAATCCTGGCAGCGGTTGATACGTGTGTGCCGAGAAATACACACATAGACATGGGGACACATGGACAGACAAAAGAATTCAGGGATTTCCAATGGTGACCATTGCGGGGTATTAATTAAAGGTTTTAAAGCACTGATTTGAATTACTCCTTTGCAGAGCTCCAAGTGTGGGCCTCGACAGGAGAGAAGATATTTCAAGTGAAAATATTTGGACAGAAGCTCCAACGGGCAATTTCTCACAAGTTTTCCTGATTGTTCAATGTTGGTTTTTGAGGATGCATACCAGAAGGTTTAAAGCTCCCTTGGGTAAATGGATGTGACAGCTCTTGTGGTATAAGTAATGCATTTACAAACACAAAGCCTGTATCCTCTCATCATGCCTGATACACTGACAATTTGAATGTTTGTTCTCCTCTGATTATTCCATTTACCACCTCACTATACTGGATAATCCACTTGCATACATCAGATTGGGACCAGTAGCAGAAAGGTTTAGTGTGTGGTTGCACATCATTGTCACTGGGATGGGGTCTAATTACTTCTGGTAGCTGGGTGGGAACTAACATGAGTTAGAAGTAGAATGGGGCTTACTAAGTAGCTGAAGGCTACGCACAAAGGCAGAGTGGATGCTTGTGAGGTTTGACAAATGCACTAGAACAGGAAAACTACTGTACTATAAACTCCTAAACTATAAAAAAAAAAACACATATTCAGTATCCAACGTAAATACTGTACTTACATCTCCATCAAGCAAAATTTGTTGTTACTAATCTTAAATCAAATGATTCCCTGTTGAGCTGAGTCGCTCATACTGCTGATCTTGGTGAAAATTTATATCCCACTCTGCAGTTATTTGCATTTGCGGGCGACTGGTCCCTGCCCAAGCTCATACATTACCTCTAAAGAAGTTAGCGTAAAAAGTTGACATTAATGCTAACAGCTAATATTTGTAACACAAGCGCATCCATAACACTGAAACAACTTAAGAATGTTAGCAAACCAAGCTCACCAGGTAAACCAGGTCTGGTAGCCTCCCTGATGCACCTGCTAACAACGCCATGTACAACACAAGGCATCTTTAACCTTCATCCCACTCTCCATACTAACTTTGTTAAAATAGCCACAAATGATGTTAAGTTTATATGATCCATAAAGCTTCAACATTACTATGAAATATTGCAGCTTCTGAAATCATCGGCCAGACGTCGTGGCTTTCTCTCTGTGGGCCAGTTCCCATGCTAAGGACAGGTTGTAGGCATATTTACAGTGCTGACCAGCAGCTGCACAATGTGCAATGCATGCGTATGTTAGCTTAAATGCTTCCATTTGTCTTTATGTTGCTTTTCTCTGCTCCATTCTGAAAGCCATTTAGTCCCAGTGCATTTAACGTGGGTACCTTTCAGTCATCCTTTTCACTCATTGCCTTTAAACCAAGTAACTGTCCCTCATTCTTTATGCAGCATCACCATATTTGCGAAATACATGAACAACCCGTCTTTGCTACTTTTGTTAAGCCCCCAAATTTTACTTATCCTGTAATTCTAAAATGACAGGAAATAAAAATCTTTATCTGAAACGTTTTTTGATTAAAAATGTCATTCTGTGATATGGCTGCTCTGGTACTAATGAATAAATAGATTGTAGCATGTGCTACCATTTAAATATAAAAAGTGACTGATCCCTATGGGGAAATTCAATTTGGAGATGTGTAGTAATTTCTTGTTTTCTGAGCTACTGTACTTTTTTTTGATACAGTACTATTCACGCCACTTAATTTTCTTCAGTTCATTTCATTTTAAGACTACAGCTAAGGTTTTTTTTCATTAATAACTACCCTATTAATTATTTAGTTTTCTTAATGATTAAATATCATTGACTTTCAGTGATAACTTGTCTAATGAATAATTAATCAATTGATCAACTGTTTTCATTACTATTTCTTCCACGAGAAAGATAATGATAATCTATTAATGTATCTACAAAAAGTGGCACAGAGGTAAAGTTTCTGTGATTAAATGAGGCTTGTAGCAGGTGAATTATCCCCTGTAGTTATCTGGGGAGGGGATATTAAGTCTGTTGAGGACACAAAAGCGTTGTGGCCAAAGTACTGTTAACTCCAGATAACTCCAGAAACAACTCTTATAACAATGCTGGATAACAAATGGAATGCTATGAATTCTTTTTTTTTCTCTCTATGCTGTGCAAATGTTTAATACTCATTAGCTATGAAAGCCTTTTCTGAAATCATATGGCACCTTTTGATTCCAACCAGACTCCGGCCTTTACTCAACTGGAACATACAGTGGATGATGAAAAACAAAGTCCAACACAATGCTAAGAAGCAGTTTCCAACATTTTGTACACCCGGTCTGTACGCCTACATGTGTGAGCGTGTCCGGTGGCGGGCCTCCCAGGCAGCAGTGCACCAGCATCAGGCTTTTCTAATTAGACCATAAGAAGCACAACTTCTCTGTTGTGCTGCCTGGAACATTACTCTGCATTTGAAATGAACCCAGCGGCCTAGCAGGCATCTTTTATCGTTGGATGCAGCTGTCCATGCTTTCTGAACACTTACTACCAAGCTTCCCTGACTACTGCCAGCGGGCAATAAGTGATAGAATCATGAAAAAAAGAAGAAAAAATATAGATTTACCACGACACAGGAGCGGGAGAGTAATTATTTAAAGAGAATATTCCAATTATTGGCAAACAAAAGCAGAAACTTTTGAAAAGTAGACTTCACAGCAACTGATTCTTTGCCTGGAGAGAAACAGTACGGTGAAGGATGACAATGAAAGGTAAAGAGAAAGATCCAGGGATAGCGACAGAGAGACAAAAGGAGAAGAAAGGGGAAGGAAAAGCACAATCTATATGCATATACTGCAGCCTACAACACAAGTAGCACTTTATTCCATGGAGAGCAGCATCAATCTTGACAGCATATGGCGTCTGTGCAAAATCCATTAATTTTTAATATACCGGGCACTGAAATGAAAAGGCTTCCTGAGACAAGCAATTGTCAGATGTCAGTAGTGTTTTGATAACTTTTTTGATCTCCTTTTTTATTTGCATTCATAAAACGGGGCTGACCACATGCCACAACAGTTTGGACATGGCTGGAGACTGACATGGAACAATTTTCCACACAATTGCTCCCACCTCCACTCAGGAGACGAGGCACTTGTGGGGAGGAGACAAAGACGACATATATGGATTACTTTATGTGCGGGGGGGAAGAGAGTTTGCACTGCCTAAGGCCTGGAAAAAAAACAAACAAAACTTTAGAGTATATTCCTTCACACACAGGATACAGGATACACAGCACTGTGCATATAATAAAAATATGATATGTGTTGACAAGCCAAATCAAACCATGTGTTCACGTTCACCTCTACACACCCACACTCATTTTTTAAATAGCCTATGTATCCTTGAATCTGCTAATTACATTTTAAAATACAGAGTAGAAATGCTCCAGAGATGCATGCATTAATTAATGGTGTTTGAGGATACAGTCATACAAAACGATCTAAATGCTGAAGCCAGACTTCACACACATGCACACACATTTTTTCAAAGTAGTGGCAAGGTTTGAAAGTGCAGATTACAAAGGTCTCTTCAGAGTAGAGCACAGAAGTGCTGTAGAGCTCAAATGTTCTCCAGCTGTGTGGCTCAGCCCTGTTAGAGGTATAAGATGAGCCCCTCTCAATGAGAGATAAGTGCCAGAGGTCAAACAGTCAGCTCAACGAGTTTTGTCATACTTGTATATCCTCCGACAGTTCCATAGGAAGGTCCTCACCCCTCTTAATGCAAATACATGGCTGCACTTGAGAAGACTGTTTTTTTCTTTTTTTCTTTTTTTTCTCTCTCTTCTCCCCACTTTTAATGAATAACTCTTTGGAGTCATGGAGTCATCTCCTTGTGCAGATGGTGCATTACAAGATATTTATTCATATTCATAAAATGCCAATTTAACGCTTGCGAGTGGCCATAGGAGATGAGCGGGAACTTGGAAAATCCAATAAGAGCTGCTATGGAGACAGGTGCAAAGTGGACTAATTAATAGCAATCTATACTCTGGCCAGGGCATGCAGTGGGCCGACTGAGACACTCTTAGGTCAGGCAATGAAAAGATAGCAGCTCCAAATTCATTTTCTCACCGTGGCCCTCCCAAAGGAAGGCTCCCAAGTACACTCACACTTCCTTTAATGCCTTCACTGGGGTGTAATTTATTTTTGCGTTTGCCAGCACATTTGGAAAGTTCATTACTTCGCTCATGGCTTGTTAATTAGCCTTGTAAAGCCGCCATTAGATCTCCCCGGGCCAGGACCGAGATGAGACTTTTGTCCCAAAACATTAACACACTGCAGGAGGCCTGTA
>JAPZEA010000001.1:23624524-23634776 GCA_029783685.1 Heniochus monoceros | reverse complement strand
GGCTGTGTTCCCTCGTGTGCTTTAACATCTCAGCAGGCAGACCTCCTCGCTATCCCAACAACTGAAGACTAAAATCCACAGTCAAAGTCAGCTACCTTACAGCGCACAGCTGCATACTCTGTATCTGTCTTTTCACTCAATATCCATTTCCTTCTCTTGCTATTAAGACTACCTTTTCAGCAGACAGATAGAGAGTGTTTACATCCACAGTCATATAAAGATATGATTACTGTGCACTGCACCTGAATCCTTGAATTTGTCCTCAGGGGACATTGTGAAACTTAAGTTGTGGAACGACGGACAAATAAAGAGCCATGTACATATAGTTCAAGGACAGTATAAAATTATATTGTACGTATGAGTTTGTTCTTAAATTCATGTTCATATTTATACTCTATGCAATGATTAATTACATAATTACATTATACAATTACCCATTCTTGAAATTTAATACTAGAGGTTATGGTTAGATTCCATATGGAATTTCCACTTGCTTATTGTAGTGATAGATATGGGGGGAAAGCCCCAAAACGCTCACAGAGAGCCTTCACCATACCAGATTTTTAAAATGTGTGAGCTAACAATTTCCCTACTTGTCCAGACGAAACAGAGCATGTCATTGGGGAACTTTTTCTGGCAACAAGTTGACTGTACGTTCAGTATTCACTGGCATTTTAGTCCTGGTTTGGTTCACAAACAAACTAAATAAAAAATCATAAAAGTAGGGTTAAATAATTGATCATATGCAAGCTCACAACATTATCTTAAAGGAATATTGAGTTAACAATACTGAATGATTTAATATGTGTATGTTTTCAGGCAAGTTGCTCATAATCTAGCCAGAAGACCCCTGTATCCGACTTTGATATTATGAGATAGAAAGTCTGACACAACTGAGGAACATTGTAAAAGTAAAGCAAAACAGGATATGTCTGTGCAATGGGAGACAAAGGCAAGAGAGAATTTTTGAGCTATGTTCTAATCCAGAGCAAACTAAAGCATGGATGACCATTTTCTGATTACTTATGGATTAAAATGTTTCTCAGTGCATGGGGAAATAGTCCTCTGTCAAAAGTTAATAGTTTGAACAGCTCTTTTAACCTGTTCCTGAAAACTAAAATTAGTGTGAAATTGGTGGCTTTACATTGGGAGAGAGTGTGTCATCTTCATGGTGAGGAACTTTAATTGAGGTAGCAGGCCATAAAGATTATTTCAGAATTGGTGTAATTAACTTTTGACATTTTATATGCTGTTTAGGAAATTTATGAGAATGGCTAGATGGGCAGTGTTACATTCTCGTACACATAGATAGAAATGTGTGTCGTCGGCATAACAGGGAAACCTTTTTGTTTGCTTTTGATACCTCCAAAGTAGAATCATGCATGAATACTGTAAATGTAATAAAAAATCAAACTGGATTGAAAACCCAGACTCTCAATCATACTGAGGATAAGGATGACGGGTGGATATTGTTGTATATATTTTCGAAGGATGGAGTCCATCTTACTCTGAGACCAACTGCATGTTTAAAAAATACATTAAGCAAGTGGCCAGGGTGCTATAGATAATAGATAACATACAGGCTGCTGAATATTTTGTAATGTGGAGGGGACAAGTGAAGAGCTTCATACAAGTCACAGCGTCTTCCAGCAACATGGGAGAATATGACTGAAAAACAGCTATTCACAGCCAAATTATTAACAGTGACAGTTTGGCCCCTGTCAAGGGGCTACTTTTTGTTAAAGGATATTAAACATTTAAAACACTTGAAAACACTTATCAAGGGAGGCTTCATTAGAAGAGAGGTTAACAAGTAAGTCAATAATATCGAAAAGCACCCTAGAGTTGGGATGGATCTTCAAAATGAGGTCAGATTAATAAGCCACTTTTGCTTCCTTAACTGCTTCTTGATATTTCAGCATTAAGTCCTTCATAATATTGTGGGACTCTTGCAGTTTATCAGCCTCCCATTAACTTTTAGCTTTTCCACATTTATTCTTCATAGCCTGAGCATCATCGAGCCAAAGCTGGGGTATTTATCTTTATGTGTTGTGGAAGTTATATTGCAGCTCAGCCAAACTGTAAATCAGATTGCACAGGAGTCACTTCATTCATTTTACAGACATAGGACACACATACAAGTGTTTGTTGTCATGGCTCCAGTGACGACACATTGACCATTACACGGAATTGCGCAGCATGTTGACATATAATGAGAGGACAAGACTTCACATGCAATGCAAGAGAATGGTGCAAGAATCACAGTGGCCCTTGGACTGTTTTGCACTACACAATAGACGTAGATTTAAATGTGCTTTTGAGTGGTGTGGAATATAGTTTAGCTGTAAGTAGGAATTTTGGAGAGTACTATAGGTAATGGTGTGCTGGTCTAGTTTGATATACGGTGGTTATGAGATGCATGAAATAGCATTAGTTGGTGTTGATTTGTTTAGTTGAAGAATGAGGCCACCAAACCTGTAACTCTCGTCAAGCTGCAGTTAATTACGAATTGGACATGCTTCTGTCGGGCTTGAACAAGGCCACCAAAAAGGCTTAAGTAAAAGAAATGGTGAATTACGCAGCATCTCCCCGCCAGTGCTGCGTGTGTTGAGTGCTGCACAGCTGGACACACACATGAGCACACACTCGCTCTGGCAGACATCCGCACCTTCACACACTTCACTGATGTTCCGCAATAAATATTTACGGACGCTTCCTGGCAGCCAGATAGTGTCCTGGAAGCCAGATGTAATTTACACATCTTTTTGATGCCGCCTCATTTTGCATTACATTGAAGTAGTGAAGGAGGGAAATAAGTGGTAGTCGGTGTGTGGTTGTTGTGCTCAGTAGAGACCAAACTTTTTGGCACGTAAACCACAAGGGTCAAAATCTAATAAGCAGTGGGCCACGAGCCAAGGAATAATCATGTTGCTCACTGATCATGCACAATTATGACAGGCCTCTTACTGAAATTTGATTATAATCAAGATATTTACCTTCTACTAAAAATATCTTGTTGACTCAATCAACAGAATATGTTTACATCCACAAGATTTACATAATTGGACTCCTCGGGGGCTGTTTTTCGCTTCCTTGTACAGATCGAAATTTGGCTGCTTTTGCGCACTTTCTGTATGTTTGTCTTGCTGTGGCCCAGGCGCAGTTGCATTAGGTTGGGCGACTGAGCCACTCGAAGCCTGCTGCACATGAACTGTCCAAGGGAACATATGGAGCCCCAAACAGACCTGGGGCGGATCAAGAGCCATCCAAAAGTTCATTAATACTCTATATTATCCATATCTCTCTCCCTCTATCCCCGCACCTGTTATCCTCCTCTCCCCAAATCCAACTTCCTCTCAGATTAATAGGCAAGGTGGCCATTAGTATCCAACTAAGGCTTTGGTACCGATGGGGGATGCAGTTAATTTGGATAATATCACTGCCACATGTCGTCAACAACAGACTAACAGGAGGCAGGATTCAGGGAGTGGGCTGCTCTGCTCACTGCCTGCTGCCAGCTGTGAGGCCTGGATGAACCTTGAACAAAGAGTTGTCTCTCACTCCCTCTCCGTCTCTCTCTCCCTCTTAATGTTCTCTCTACAGCATCTGTGTTACCTGGCACACACACGCATGCCATAAATAATACCTGCACCAAAATACGCTGGCCCAAAATGAAAAGGCTTTAATGAAGCTTAAGGGCAAGGGATGCCACTGAAGGGCACGCGCTGATAGATCGGGTCATAGCTTTAATTGATGTTTATTGCAGATTGCAGGTGGTTCCAAAATTAACTTAAAAGGTGATTGGGCACAGAACAGGCTCTCTCACTGGTTCAGTTGTTGAATTACAGTAAGGCTGCAGAGGCACAGGTGGCAAAACTTCAAATGGCAGAGCTGGGGGCAGGCAGACAACACCCAGCAAATTGCAGACATTGTCATGTTCGGTGTCACAGCGTGGCTGACAGGGTCTGTGGAGCTCGCCGGTGTTGGCAGGGACAAGAGCGTGCATGTGTGTGTGTGATGCTATACAGTAGTTCCGGATTAATGAGAGATAACACCAAGCCAGAGAGCACTGCAACACACAATACCATCAAGCGCCACATGAAACTGTTGTAGAATCTCATCAGGCTTGTAGCTGGCATACAACGTGGAGTTTTGTGTTTTTGCGTCCCTCACATATTGCAGTGAAAACTGTTATTTACAAAATATAGCATATACACCAAGTGTAAATACTGTTCTAAATGACAGTATTCTTCTTCTGTGTCTTTTGGCTTGATGCAGTGTGCTCAGCAGCTGCAGCAGTATGTGGTGGACAGCGAGGCCAGACCAAGACAGCATCATCCAGTGCTAATGAGCGACAGTCCTCCCATGAGGCTAGCAGAGATGTAGCAAGGTTCAGAGAGTTGAATACGAAGCCCACAGGGGGTTCATCCAATTACCAAACAAACTTGTTATGGTGTATTCAATTAATTTCTTACAGATTCTCGATTAACACTTTCAGAGTGTGCAGAAACCTGAGACAACTTTGGAAGTTTCGCTTGTCTTTTAAAAGCAGCTGTTACATATTTGCTGAATGAGGAGAAGGAGGGTTCTTATCACGTTAGTCGTTAATCATTAATATGCTTTTTGAAATGACAGGTTTCCCCTCAGTGCGTGTGTTGTTAAATTATATTGTTGTAAGCCTCTGTAGACGATGGAAGATGAGTGTCTGTTTACCTGTTGGTACACACTCATCGCCAGTGTCTTTGTATCGCAGTAATGCAGAGATAAAAGCATAATGCCATTTCACTGGTGTAGTTGAGTTCTAATCCCTCAATTACCGTTGTGTATTTTCCCATCTACACATTTTGAGGCCTATACAAAATCCAATATGGGAGATTTTCACAAGTCAAGTGTGTTGTTCAAGAAATTAGATTAGTTTTTGAACCCGTGACAAATTCCTTAGTTGTACCTGTCAAAAGTGAAGGCTCCCTGTTGGCCCTTATCAAATTCAGCGAATTCATTTTCTCTCCAGGTATAGGAGTCATGCCGGTGGAGGTTATTATTCTGTGTGTTTGTCAGCTTGTGATTTTCTGCTACCAGTGAGCAGTGGCTGCTTTGCATCCAGTGCCTGTTGTCTGCTGCCACCTGTTCCTTCATTACCTGGCCACATATTACTCTTTCTTTACGTGGATAGAAACTCTTGATCCGTGAGGTGGATCACACTCTGAAATCTGTTTTTTCCGCTTAGGCCTTAGATCTAGTCAGAATACATCTACTTGAGATGTGAGGATATGAAATTCTCCCGTTCAGGTGTGAGGATAAGAGAAGATTCCAGTTTTTTTTATTTTAGAGGGGATATTTTGGCTTTTATGCTATGGAAGTTAGAAATGCAAGGCTCTGACATGAGTGGCAGTGCTGACAACACCTGCAGAGGCTGTTGTAGTTGCAGCTTTAGTGCTGCTGCCAGGTCTGTTCAGTGTAGACATTGCAGACTGAGTCTCCTCCCGTGCCGTCGTCTACAGCAGAGCACTCTGCTGGGAGAAGCCAGACCAGGCCAGACTCTTGAGTCATGGTGCAGTGAGCACAGGCAGCCTCGGGCTTTCACAGTCCCGATGCTCACAATGCATTCTTCATGAAGTATTAAATGAATGTAAGAATACACAGATACACAAAGCAGAAAATGAATGTGATCTAAATGCCAGGCCCCTGTGCTGCAGGCGGGCTTGTGCAACAACGCTGGAGGAAGATGTTTGCTCAGTGCCAGCCTCATTAAATCCAACAGCCCAGTCGCTTCAGCTGGCCCACAAAGTTGAGAAAGAACTGAAAAAGGTCAGGAGGTGGGACGAAATGAAATTAGAAAGGGAAAAACTGCGCCGTTAACGCCGCCACGTCGGAGTATTGATTTAACTAATTGAAACGGCACCGAGGGAGAAACACCAGCTGGGTCTCCTCTGGCCTGAGGTGGGGTGCTGGCTGGCTCTGATAGGATCACATCTGAGACGCACTGTCCCTGGGGTCCGTTCTGATGCCTTCCTTCATTCCCCAGCCTCTTTCTCACAGTTATCTACAGCCAACACACTCTCTTGGTTCTGTTAATAGAATGTTTGTAAGACACTTTTCACATGGGTTAGTCGAATAGCTTTCTCGCAAAGCCTCTGAACAAGAACTTGTTTATTTTTTGCATTTTGAAAAAGCGTATTTGTCTTTTTTACAGAGAAACAAGTAGACAAAAACAGTAGCTAAGGGATAGGTAAGGCTCAAGAAAATGGTTACTGATGTCAGGGTAATGTAGAAAAAAACAAAACAATAAAACATGTCAGGTTTGGGCAGGATACTACATATTATGTAAGGTTTTGTTGCAGCAGCCATGACTAACCAAACCACAAAGTACAAGACCACCCTGGCAAACTGCCCTCTCAATGGCACTATCGCTTAGCTGTTCCTGTTTAAAATTTCATGAAGTGCTTACAAAAATAGGACACACTTTTTGTATGAATTACTATGAAATAGCATGAAGCAAGGCTGCACAACAGTAAGACTGAGACTGTTTGTTCAGCGGCTGATTTTACACTCTCTTACTGTGCAGCTGCAATATTCAGCTTCACAGGGCATACGTTGTGTTTGTTTCTGTGATTTTCTGTTTGGATAGCTCTGCTTTAGCAATGTGCCACCTGTAAATAGCACTCGAGCTTAAACTTGGACCTGTAGAGCAGCTTGGTCTGGCTTTGTCAATTTCAATTTCTGATACAGAGAGTCACATAAACTCATGCATAAAAAAAACAAAACAAAAAAAGCGTATGCAGCATCACTCACGCTGTCTAAGTGAGTTTTTCTGTCACCGTGTCCAACGCTGTTCACTCACATTTTCGATTTATACACCCAAAGCAAATATGGAAATCTAAATCAAAGCCTGAATTTGTACTGACCCTGTCAGGATGAGACATTTTGTGAAAGATGAATCCAAGTTGTGATTATGGAGTCCTTTTCTCCCCATGTCTTTGCTTTTATGATCGTACTAATCATATCCTGACTGCCCCCTGGCTGCCTGTGTCCTTCTGTCCTGGTGGTGCTCCGTGCTCTTTCCCAGCATGCACTGCCTGTAATTAAATAGGAGCCTGGTCCTCTTGACAGTGTCTGTGACTGCTTTCTCTGCCTGGCAGCCTCCTGATCCTCTCTCTCTGTATCTATCGCTCTGTCTCTCACTCACACACGGACACTCTCCCTCCCTCTCTCCTTGCCTGGATGTCACATGAGGAACTGACTCTGGACTCTGTCTCTCAAATGATTTAATTGGATGCAAACTCAGGAGCATGGACATCAATACGGAACTATATATGCCATAAGGCAGAGCCATTAGTCAATACATCGCCCTCCACATGCCGAAGGCTTTTGTCAGACCTAATTACCCAGTACAGTATTCAGTGGAGCTTCACCAGTGGGGGACTAGGACTCCTGTGGGATCTGGTTAGGATCACAGTTCACTCCCAGTGTATACAGTGGAGTTGGAAAGTTCACAAAAGCAAATATCTAGCTCGTCTCTTTCATTTAATGCTGACAGCTAAATGATTGCATTCATGAGAGGTGCACATTCACTTCCACCAGCCTCCTCCACTTAGAGACATGAGGTCTTCAAACCTGGAATGTTGTGTACACTGTCAAGTCGAGTCAGGTTTATTTAGAGAGCGCATTTAAAAACCACTATGTTGACCAAAGTAGTTCATGAAGTGATTAAACAAAACATAGGGATGGCAAATAAAAATAAAAAAAAAAGAGGATATAAGTAAATTAATAAAAACACAGAATAGTTTGATAAAATCATAACAGAAATAGCATTGTGCAAACAACAAAATAAACTAAATAATTAAAAAGCAGAGTGTGATCAGGCATGTCTTCATGATGATAATGAAGTGGTTAAAGAAAAGAGAAAGGTCTTAAGACGGGTTCTGAAGGTATCAGTGGAGGGGGAGGATGGGATTGTTCATGGCAAACTATTCCACAACGTAGGGCCAACACTGGACATCAGATGACAGAAATGAATGACACGATCGCCACTGGTTCTGCTTTGTTGTCACACTCATGTTTTTGATGAAGGAAGTTCGATACACCGATAAAGATCAGCTCTACATCTTTTTATTTTGGAGCCAACACTTTGTTGCAGGTCATTTCCTCGGGGAAAAGCACATTGTGAGGAAGCTATTTTCAACCACACAATAAAAGATGCAAATGTAATGCATGCATTCAGCAACCTTGTTTCTAAATGGCCTATATTCAGGTTATGGCCAGATTGATAGTGTTTGATATGCTCATATATCTGCAGACATGTGCTTAAAGCGTCACATATTAACTAGAGGAATAAACTGGTAAGGCATATGTCGGTCAGTGACGTCCGTATTGATGAGGTCAGTACTTTCATTTTGGCTATAGCTTGCAGTTAGCTTTAGGAAACTGTTATGAGCTTTCCAAACTGCTGTAGTTACAGAATATGTGATGTCTCATTGTCTTCCTTTAGTTTTTCCCAGCGAATAACGGCTTATTCAGTCTGGTTTAGCTGGTTGGCCAGCTGAAGTGGCAGGTGCCATCTGCAAAACGCTGCTGATTGAAAGTAATCACGGTAGTTGCAGAAGTTGGTATTATTAGTTCCTCTACTTTGAAAAATACTTTTTCAACTGTTTGTTTCTTTGATGTTTATTTGCTTTTGTTAATCTCCAGGCAGCCATTGTGTCCATTAAACTATTTTTATGAAGTCACACGTCAACAAAGGAAATTGGATCTAGTAAACTTTGTATGAATCCGGACGTTTAGTTGCATATTTCACTAACCTGGTATATATACACATGTCCTAGGGTGCCTCATCCAGTCTGGTGGTCAAGTTTGCAGACACTGATAAGGAAAGGACCCTGCGCAGGATGCACCAGATGGCGGGCCAGCTCGGCATCTTCAGTCCCATGACCATCCAGTTTGGGGCCTATGGCGCCTACTCTCATGCTGTAAGTCTCAGCCCGGCGGGGGAGGAGACGGTGAGCTTTAAAAAAAGAAAACAAAAACTGTTGTGATTTGAGGTTTGAACTCACTATCTCTCCCAATAGGCATGTGACACTCCCGGCGCTCAACTCCTTAAGTGATTCACGCTATTAAATGGCTGTTAGAGTCCAAGTTTACAGAGGCTTTCCAGAAAACGCTGCACTGCTTTTTATATTGTGTCTTTTTATCCCTTCATTTGTCCAGGGAAGCTGCTTATCATGTATGCTCAGCACTACACTGTTTTACTTTCATACAGTTGTACACATCCATTTCATCTTCACTTTCCATTCCCACATTTCCTGACTTGGTCCGTGAATTTAAACTGCCAAACCCAAGCTTGCCTCTTTAACATTTCATCTACTTACACATAAGCCTTTACACTCGAACAGAGCTGCACGTCATTACCGAGAACCCACACCCCCTCACCCCCTCACCCCTCCGCCCCCACCTCACCCCCATTTCATATTCACACATGAAAGTCACAACCTGGGTTAGGAGTGTGTGAGATTTTGCACTCACACAGTAGCTAACAACTCACCCTGACAGGTGAGAATCGCCCACTCATGCACGATCTCTACACTAGCTCTGCCACAGCAGCCCCCTTTTTCTCTCACACGTATGCATTTACTGTCCATATAGATGCTATACATAGTCTCCAGCTCGCTAAACTCATCTCACCACATGGCCTTTATAATGTGTCGGTATAATGAGCACAAGGCCAGAGCGGTGTTACAGTAGCTGGGAAGCAACGCTGCAGGGCAACACATACCACTCTGTTCAAGAACAAGGCATGGGCCAAGCAAACAGAGATGTGAGAGTAAACATGCTCTGGTCCTGCGGCTATTTCACCCTCCTTTCCTTTTCTGTCCTTCCCTCCATCCCTCCTGCCATTCGCCTCTCTCCCCACTGCTCTTTAATCCAACAGCAGATGATGCAACAGCAAGCAGCCCTGATGGCAGCAACACAAGGGTCCTACCTGAACCCCATGGCAGCCATCGCTGCCGCGCAAATGCAGCAAATGGCAGCTTTCAATGTCAACGGCCTGGTGGCTACTCCCATGACACCGTCCTCAGGTATACACTAATAGGCACACGCAGGCATGCACGGACTGGCACAAGTGCAAGAGCAGACACATGCACGCACACACACGCACGCACACACACACACACGCACACACACACACACAGACTCTTCAGTTCTGAGGTTTTCTGAGATTCGAGCTTTCTTGAAATCAGGGGATTTGTAGGGGGAG
>JAPZEA010000001.1:23489075-23499588 GCA_029783685.1 Heniochus monoceros | reverse complement strand
AAATCAAACAATCAATCGATTAATGGAACAACTAATCAGCAGATTAATCCATAATGAAAGCAAGCATTAGTTGCAGCCCCAGAACAAACAAAAGAACAAAAACGCTCATCTTCCACTGCACATATCTACAGTTAGCTTGCAGTGAAGTTAACTTACTTAAATCTTTTAAAGGTATGAGCCTTGCTCATGCAAAAAACAAACAAACAAAAAATTTAAGACCAGCTAATTAGACTGAATTCCTCCCAGAGTGATCTTTTCTCTGCTGCATAAAATGTGTCAGTTTGGCATCTTGCCATCAAGCTTGGAGTGTGTACTTTTGTACTCTCCACTCACACACAGTAAAATCAGTGAGAGTCATCAAATAACTGTTCACCTAAAGCAGGCCCAGTTACATAGGTGGGCTCAATAACAGATATTCATCAGTGAACTTAAACTCAGGCCTCTCAGGACACAGCACTTTAATTATTAAAGACTGTGCAACTTAATCTTCAGTGAAGTCAGCGACCTTTGGCAAGGGCTCTTCTGTGCGGTCAGCATTTCGTAAGAGTCCTCATTGTTACTCTGGATGTCCGATATGGAGAGTCTTCATTAACTGGAGGTCAGGGATGGAAAGTCCTCATTCTCAGTCTTTATCTGGAGGTGTAAAATGACGCTCTGCTGTTATGTGATTTAAATGTAGTTTTAGGTACAGTTGCTTCTGTTGCTTCTGTTGAATTAAATCCTCCACAGACTGAATCCATTGATGTCACTGGTGATGCTGACGATGGTGTCCCAGAATATCTCCGTCATGTAGTGCAGATTGTAGGGCGGCCTGTGATTGCTTTGACAATTTCCTGACCTCCTGCATCACTAGGGGCATGTCACGCAGTTTGTTTACATATTTTGATCTCAGCAAGATGGCCGCTCTTTCCAAACGCAGCTAGCAATTCCACTGTGTAGCTGTTTTTGAATGTACTGTGTATCAGTGATCCAGAGTGTTTATTCCCCTTCTGGAGCGGTCAATATGTTGATGGAAGGTTAGCCTGATTGTGTGAAGTTGCCTGCTGGGCTGAGTGTGGTTTGTGACGTTATTTAAGCTGTTATTGAAGGTCTGGTGGCTTCTCACAATTTTTTTCTCATCCCAAACCGCTGCTGTAATGAACACTCAGTTAATCACTGAGTTCAGGGTTAATTTAACTGGTTCCTCTGAAAGAACAAATCAGACCAGTCTGGCCCAA
The DNA here is from genome assembly GCA_029783685.1 of Heniochus monoceros. Taxonomy (NCBI): domain Eukaryota; kingdom Metazoa; phylum Chordata; class Actinopteri; order Chaetodontiformes; family Chaetodontidae; genus Heniochus; species Heniochus monoceros. The sequence continues at coordinate 23,498,371 of JAPZEA010000001.1, read as the reverse complement.
TTAGCCTAAAATGCCTATCCAAGTCACACCCAAAGTAAACTGATAACTGTTCTTGAACCATTTGGAGTACATGCAGGGTTTTGGTCTGTTTTGGAAGGTAACACTCTGAACTTTTATCTCCAGCAGTCAGAATCACTCTAAATGCTACTGTCATTTAGTAAAAGAAGTTCAAACACACTGAAGTAGAAGGTTTTTTTTCTGCCTGAATATTTTTTTGCAAATAGATGCCTGAAGATGACTATATCTGGAGCTTATTAGCTGGAAAACACAATGGGACCATAGCATGAAGCTTTACAATCATCCAAGTCCAATAAAAAACGATAACAATACCACAGAAAATTAAGATTTTCATATGTTTTCTATAATGGTATATCTAGGCATTCTTTTCTTTAAAAAAAGGCAATTTATTTTATTTATCTACATACATACATATATTTCTATTAATGAAATCTAAACTTTGTCCATCTATATTCATATTAAGGTATTTATACCTATATTTTGGCCATATGTCTTTATATTAAGGCAATATTAGCACTGAAATCCTTGATTTGAGGTGATTGGAGCTGTAAATAACCCCCTGAAATGGCAGGCCCATGTTAACCATATTACACTAACTCTAACCCTTAGACATTTTCTCCTTTCTCCACCACCTGACTGCCCCACCCAATCACACACCTGTTCTCACTACACTCATCTGCTCTGCAGTAACTCTGACTCACCTGCAACTCATTCCTTCATCAGCTGCTCACTATATGTACTGATCTCCTTCCTTTGTTCCGTGCCAGATTGGCAGTCAGGACCTTGTGCTTTATGTCTTCAGTCTTTAGCCTCAGGACTTAAATGCTTATGTGATCTCTTACCCAGTTAAATGTATCTGGATCCTGCTTTTCCTTGCCTGTCTTCAGTGTTTGACCTTTTGCCCATTTATTGGACGTTGATTTCCTGCCTGCTCCGTTTGGATTTGTTTGCTTGTGTTAGCCTGCTTTCTGTTTTTGACCACTGCCTGCTTTGTGACACTGATTTAATGCAGTATGCTGCTTTCATCTGAATTTGGGCCCATCCTCGTTGCACTGACCACCCTGGCATATACATACTCGCATGCTTAAATGAATGCATGTGTGCACGCTCCTGGTGCACAAGGATGTAATGTAGCTGCACTGTGAGCCCATGATGAGACTCTGTATACCACAGGAGACAAATTTCCTACTTTAATATAAAGCATTTTATTTTCACATCAACACTTGGAAAGTCACTGAATTTTGTTTTCAAATATGCTTCCTCTCTCCACTTTGTTTCCCAAGCTCTGTTTGATCTGGTTCTGATTTTCACGTCTATGTCTTTGGAAAACAGCACTGTTCCTGTTGTTGTTGTTACTGGTGTTTTAGAGATCCGGTAAGCATGGATGTGAACTGAAATTTGGGTTCAGCATAACTCAATCACACTAATCTGTTCTTATTTTTATTTAATCATTTAATGATTGAATGAACACAAATGTCCTGTCAATAGTAAACATTTTGATCACACTGAGATATACATCGTGCTTAACTGCAAGCTGCAAATGCAACCCAGTAGGTCTTATCGTCGCTGCACTGTCGGCCCTCACTGTGAACATTTGGAGTCACACGGAAGTCTGTTTAGTAATGACATGATAGATTATAGTGGCTGCACCATGAGGGGAAAAAATAAGAACAAAGCAAGAACGAAAGGTTAACCTTCAAATCATTAAATCAAGGTTAGATTATATCAGTGATATCACCACTGGACATGTCATGACATGGTGTAACATAAACATAGAAACATATCTGGAGTAAGATAATGAATGGGCAGAATTGTTTACTGTTGATGAATGCAGACTGGTATTTCAACATGTGCCTCTGTTTAAGTGATTTTCCAGTTAATGTTAACACTTTTAGAGCAGGACTGTGTCTAATTTTAAATGTGAACCTCATAGTAGCCCTCCCAGAGGGATTTCTAACTGATTTTTGTGGTCTGCAATGGAAATATGTGTGTGATGTGTGTATGTGTACACAGTATGTAGTGTGTGTGCACCTTTGCTTTTTTTTTGTTTTTTTAAGAATGCATATACACAGATGCATGTCGTAATGTGTGTTCTTCCCCACGCAGACAGACTATGGGCATTTCACACCTAAATTTGGCAGCTTCAAGAGTGCTACAGATGATAATGAAACTGCTGAACTGAAACAATAACAGTGTGACTCAAATAGGATTTCAATATGTAAGTTCAGCTTATTCATGTGTGGCTAACAAAACAATACATGTATTAAGTGTAGGAAGACCCCAATCGTAAATAATAAACCTTAAATCTTGAATGTCTTTAACATGACGTGATTTATCATCCAGTGGAAGGGGGGAGATAGTGGTTTACACAGCTTCTGCAGCATATTTCTCTCTAATACTATTTTACTACAAGTTACATGTTTTGTGTTTCCTTGACATGAACTCATTTACACGTCAAGTGTCCGGGTTGAATGACCTGAGGTCAGACAGGCCTACCAGGAGTTCTGAGAATCTGTGGCCATATGTAACCATATCTTATGTGGCAATCAGACTTTGACGTTTATTAGATTCATGTCTGGTTTTGCTTGGGAGACAGGAAACAGGCACTAATTTTATGGAAACCTTTGCTACTATAGATAAAAAAAGACCGACTGAAACCACAAATGTGGAGGAAAGGGTCACACAGTCTTCACAGTTCTCTGATTCTTGTGAAGACTTTTTGGAATTAGTCCAGGTTCTTTGCGATATTCACGGTTGTAGGGGTGGCCCAAGAAATAAACAGGAAATACATCATCCACAGAGTGTGCCCATGGGAGAAGAGGAGTTTCCTGCCTGCGTGGAATGCTGACCATCATGCCATGCCCACAGCTGCTCTGTGGCTGCACAGTGTCCAAGCTGGTTGCACCACATTTGAGAGACTGGAGTCCTTCACCTTTTACTGTAAGAGATAATAGAAGTGCCGCATAGAACAAAACAGCTGCAGAATCAAGTGAAATTACATTACACCTAATGGGGCATCCCATCCATCAACACAGACGAATGTTCACATGCTGAAGCAGCCTTAAATATTTTAAACTCCAAGCACTGAAAGATTGTTATTGTCACCGTTGGACATCACAGTGGAAAAGCTTATCGTTCAATGAGGTGGCTTCACGTTTCCAAGAAAAACAAGTCAATATTTTCTGGAAAAAATAGAGGCACCCTCCACAAGCTTTGGATTTAAACCCCACAGTAACCCCTACCCGAACACCATGAGCCAGCGACAAATCAGCACCCTACGATGTCAACTTCAAGCTGTATACATCACAGCTGAACAGGCGAACAAAGACGAGCGCCCACATACAGTACTACATGTGGAGCGAACAATCAGAGAGCTGCCACTAATAAATGAGTGAAATCAGAAATACTGCTGCATCTGTAACAGTTGCATGTCATCAGACTTTTGAAAGCATATGATAAGTGGGTTTCTTTCACTGTAGCTACAGGTAGCAAAACTTCAGGTGTAATCCTCTACCCACAGAATATTTTATAACTAACCTTTTCATAAAAGCACCCTCACAGCTCTCCTTGTGTCAGGATTCTCTCCATGAAGTGTTCCTGCCAACCACAAAAGGTTTTACTGCTCAGTCACATGGATTATTCCCTGGCAATTGGATTATGAGTATAGAACAAGTCCTCAGTCTAAAGAGGCGCATTAGAAAATGGCTCTCCTTTGCCCCAATCACATTAGTGCTGCACAGAGCTGCCAATTAAGAAGCAGTCTATGGTGGTCCGGCTTGACTTTTATTGGTTAAACAAATTTGATGAAAGTTTGTGGTTTTGACCTTTTTCCTGCATTAAGGTGCAACTGGAGGCATTGAGAAGCAGAGCTTGAGGGATGAGATGAGATGGAAAAAGCAGACTATTCAAGTCCTACCTCAAAACAACAAATCAAAGGTGCAATTATCTGCTATGAAAATGTTCTTTATCTAATTAGATGGTTCTAGAGGAGAAAACGATATAATCTTACCCAGTGAAATTGTGTTTTTTCTGGTTTGCAAATATCTTAAGACCTGTCCCAGCCACTTTATATCCACTGCTAAAAAATGCTGCAGCACAGCCAGTGTGGACATTTTCACTCTGTGGAGCCCAGATCTCATGTAACAAGAGGTCTTAGCTGAATTGTCACACCAATAGCTGCTGTGTTCCAGAGGTAAGCTCTGTCTTACATCAAGTAATTCTTCACTCCATTGCTAGTTATGCTAAACAGCTTGAGGTGAAACCAGGAACTGCTGAAATTTGGATTCATTAATGTTTCACAGAGCAATCAAACAGCCCCTGAAATTCTTGTTTTTGTTGACCTTCATGGGATTAACTTCTCATCTTGTTGCAGTGATGTGGAAGTCTCTCACTGACATCCTCTATTTTAGCTGTTATGGTATACAGCTGTTATGCTCAGGTCTCCTTTTTTCTTTTGAACTCAGTCTTTGCCGCTGGTCTCATCAATTGTAGTCTTGAATCTCCTTTCATCTTGACCAAGACCAATGGTTGTTGTTGTTGTTGCTGTTGTTGCTGTTAAGCTTAGCCTGCCCTCTGCTCCTGTGATCTTGCCATGAAAATAACACCTGCTAACAAGATATGGCAAGCAGCCTTAATAGATAAAAGGTTTCATGGGACTATCTATACACTGGATGCAATGACGAATATTGACAGTGTGACCAGCCAGAATAATAATTCATGATGACCAATAATATTTTTACTGGGTAGAATTCATTTGAAGACATTTTCAATGTCATCATGAATTTCTTATGAGCTTGACCAGAGTCACACATCAGATATCTGCGATAGACAGAAAGTACCTACTCCCACACCCGAGTTTTTGTTATGCTGACTGTCAAAGCTGCAACATTCCTCAGCCAAGCTTTAAAGCTTCCTTCACTACTGGTTTTCAACAAAAGTGCCCAGAAAGTGTTGAGGTACAGCATCCAGCCGTACCACCATCCATCCAGTAGCTATACCTGCTTATCCCTCGCAGGTTCACTGGAGCCTATCCCGGATCACATCCGTCAAGAGCTGGGGTACACCCTGGACAGGTCAGCTGTCACAGGTCTCACATATACAGTATACAGACAACCATGTGCCCGGTTTGACCCTGGACCTTCTTGCTGTAGGCAACACCAGCACCCAGTCCTGCCTTATGTACAGGAAACGGAGTGTGTGTTGGGTTAGAGTGGCATCTACACAGGCATTCCACAGGCTTAACATAGTTTTGGGTTATCTCTGGCATTTTCCTTAAGTTGTGTTTTGGATAGGATCCAGGTTTTTTTACTCCCCTTTTATTCCTCCTGTTTCAGCTCGACACAGAGGTCATGTCGTTGTTTGTGTCTTTTGCAAAAAGTTAAATTTTGGAGGACTTTTACATGAAGACACTTTGTTTGCCCCAGTTGCCCTTACTTATGATAGTGAGTGAACTTACTGATTACTTTGTCATCAAAACTCACAATTGCAAATATAAAAAAAGTCGTATTATCATAAATCCTCAGTTCCTTCTTATCTTGACGTGCTGTTTATCTTAAAAAGGCAGTATCAGTGTTAATTACCTTTTGGTTTTAAGGTAGTTGCTTTTGCATTGTTTGTTTCTGCACTTAATAGTATTCCTTGCTTACCTAGTTTCATGGTCACTGTAAATGAGCCGTGCAAGCCATATCTATGTATACTGTATTTTTTGTAGTGTGTTCACAGTCAAAAGGGACAAAAATAACTAATAAAATATGTCAGTATGCCTGCTAATTTCACTCGATTTTATCACCACAATGCAATGCACAACAAAGAAGGAGGAGCTATTCACAGCTGGACAAATTCAAAAAGATATTGGTCAGTGCCGCTCAGACAATATCTTGGAGAACAATAAGTATTGAATCTTTGGTGAAGCATTTTCTCTTCAAGATCAAAAGGTACACTTCAAAGGTGCACATCTTTAATTATTTACTGAAAATGGAAAGTGTACATTTAGGACACAGATAAGTCATTAGAATCAGAAAATGCATCACTTTCGGTATGTTCCGATATACTCTTCCCAGTAAAGACCTACCAAGAACCAGTGTATAAAACACAATATTATGTCAAAAGGTGGTCATTATTACTATAATAATGTACTGTATATGGAGCATAGCCTTTGGAACAGCAAAGGTCCAAAGAAAGGACATTGAAGGCCTGTATGCCCTCAAGAGTGTCCATCACCTGAAAGTCTCTGGAAACTGACACCAAATCAGAGCACATGGTCTTCAAGTGTGTGTACAAGAAATTCTTTATTATCATAGTGTATATACTTCAGACTTCTTCATAGATATTTGTCACTAACATTCAACAGGACATTGGTATTGTACACAGTATTTTTGTAAACATAGTCCAGGAAAGCCAGGGTGGATTTGTTCACATTCACATGTGACAAAGTAGCCCAGGGTTACACTGAAGAATATTTTCTCTAAATAGTTCATCTTAGCTATACATCAAACACCATTATGACCGTGGACAGCTACGTTTAAAATACTTTACATTCACGTTTTGTTATAAACAATTTGATAAATACAAGATTAGATATAACAAAAGAATATATTTATATATTTTTATATCTTCTTATATATTCCACATATATTTGATTTTTTCTTTGTGGCTTTATTCCTTTTCAGCAAGGGTCTGTTATGATTCAAGGTTAACATTCAACCGCATTCCAATAAATTAAAAAAGAGAAACAGAATAAAAATATTCCGAAAGGAACATGTTGGCACTTCTATGGTGATGAAAAAGTGAAACATCACAAGATATGTTTCAAATGAAAATATAAGAGTTGTTTTCTTGCAGTTAACATACCAGTTAATATACAGTGCAGCGAAAGAGGCATTGGTTGGCAACAATATCCTAACACACACAGACACAAACACCCACACACACACACACACACACACACAGACACACACACACACACACACACACATTTTTCTCTCTCTTGCTCTTTTTCTCACTGTCTCTTTGGGGGAAAAGCCACAGATATTCCTCAGAAGCGAACCAGCAAAAATTTGTAAAGTAAAAGTTACACAACAATAAATCAAAACTGTTTGGAATAGGTATGAATAGCCATTTGTTTTGCTGAATTTTTCACCTTCGGTAAGCAGCCAGGCAGTGACCAGCCTTAGTCTTTGAGTTCTTTTAAAGCTTTGGGATGGCGCATGCATTATTCCCTTTTCTGTAACAGAATGTGACACAAAAGCATTATATCAGGCCTGTTTTCTCGTTGCTAACAAGCTTGACTTTGATGCACTGTTGACCTCCAGCTCTTTGACTCGAATAACAAAGGACTGGGTCAAATCGAGAGACTGCCATCCACAAACTGTGGTTTGATTTAGTCGGTTCCTGAGTCAACACAGTTTTTTTTTTCTTCCTGTACGGACTGTAAGAAACGCGGAGTCTCGCTTGATAAGGCACTGACACAGATAAGCAACTCTGCCAACAGAACAGCAAGAACATAGACTTTCTTCCAATATCAGCACAACAATAATCGTAGGCTTAAAAAAAGTTAAACAAATGAAATATTTGGGTTCCATGTATCATAATACACAGGGAGATATGATTGTTTTGGTTTTAATTTTAGTTTCTGTCCCTTCCAGGAGATAATAACCACATCACAAACTATACAAAATCATAACTAAAGTTATGATCAATTAAAATAGTATATAAAAATCATAATGATGCCTGTGGGTGAGAAACAGTACATTTTACCCATCGGATGTCCCTCCCTTATGAGCTGGAGCTGCAGAATGGTACTGAAATGTTAAAAGGCATAACTCTGAAAGTGAAGCTACTGTTGAAAACAAAGGCCTTGGCTAATAAATGCACAGGGAGAAGAGTAGAGGCTGCTGAGGGAGGCTGGAGCCTGTTGCTCTCCTTGTCGGTCCGACCACTGGTGGCACACAGGAACCCCAAACACCAGATGTGACGATGGATGAGGGAATTCTGGGTATATCATCAGATGGCCAACCAATGTCTGAGCTGTAAAAAAAAAAAGAAAGTCTTGGGTGTGTTTTGTGACTTAATGTCAAGTATTTTATTATATTTTAATTGCCTTGTTTGACATTTCTTTTCTTTCTTGCTCACCAATGTTTATTCCTTTAGTGAAAAATGTCCTTTACAGTACTTGTTATATCCTCATCTGTTGTTTTTGTAAGCCATTCTTTAATTGGCCTACACCCAAATATCTTTGTCTTTTCTGCCTACCCTTCAAATTGTAATTCTGATATATTAGCAATAGTCAGTGCAGAAGTAAATTCACTAATAATGAATGTGTTCACATGCAGAAACGTTGTAGCCATTTAGCCACTTCAAATTAACACTGTTAGCAAAGTACAAAGTACAAACATTATATTACGAAGTATTTTCTTACTTTGAACTGCCGCACATTTCCTTCAGCCACCAAGTGATGTTCATGTTCTGGGGTAATACAATAGCCTATCCTCTGCAAAATCACAAAACACGTCATTCTCAACACTTTTCACACAACAAACATATCATCTTCAAGGCATGCAAACAGTAAATCACACTTGCCCTTTCGTACTGTATATCTCAATATAGCTTCTTCAAACTTTTCTTTCTTATTTCTTGCCTTCTTAGAAGACTAAAAGGACATCTGCACATTCTTCGAGGAGCCAAAGACTCCACATAACACTTGAGATGTGAGAGGGAATGCAATCAAATCTACAAGACATTAGTAAAACAGTCATTATGGACTTTATCTCTGACAAAATATGCCAATGCTTTTGGGAACCAGTGACGAATCCTTATCAAGAACTTCAGAGATTTCTAGCGTGGTTATTATGTGGAGGAGACAGCCAAAACTTGATAGGCTGTGACAGGAGGTTTCAGGAGTAGTGTGTGTCCTGAGAACCTGAGAGGAATCTTCAACCTTGAGTGCCAACGTGAAATGCCAATGGGATGTTGGAATTGTTACAGAATAGTGAAGCTGACACTGGCTGACTGTTGAGGGATGAAAATAGCTCTCTGGTGCTTTTGATGATTACGATCATAAACTCTACATGCTTTGAAGTTATCATTTCATCTGAAAGTGTTCTCACAGTGCCAGTGTCATCGAGTTGAGAGGAAAGTTCTCTCATAGAGATTGCTGTTTTCAAGTTTTGTTTAAAAGAAGAACATACAGTCTTCCATTTAGTCACAATTGCAGCATTTACCAGTGCTTACATTTGGCTAATATCCATAAACAGATATCTGCATATGAAGCATTTGGTTGC
>JAPZEA010000001.1:23376348-23388559 GCA_029783685.1 Heniochus monoceros | reverse complement strand
TGGTAGGCACTGAGGGATTGATTTAAGGTTTCCTGCCACCTCCGTGGAGGGAATTCAGTTGATGAGGTGGGGCCACCTGGTAACCTGCCTGTTGCATAACTCTATTTCGGGACACGCTGGGCATGACTGACTTGGAGTGTGGGTATAGTAGGCCAACATCCTGGAGGGATTATATCTCCCATCTGCCCTGAGATTTCTCCTTCTTCCTTCTGGAATCCTCCAGTATGAGATGGAGATATTTGCTGCTCTGCTTCCACTTGGCTCTGAGTCCTGCAGCCTGAAGCATTCATCTTCTATTGTCTCTTGTTTGCTGTGCACACAAATCTGTCACTCCTCATAAACACTGCATGTTACTTTTATTGCATTTCCAACAAACTCTCTTTTTATTACATAAGATTTTCTTATGGTCACACAGGGAAATGTGCATTTGTTTTCCTGTCTTTTTGTGGTTGTTTTGTTTTCCGCCCAGCCTCGTCTGTTTCGTGCCTGTTTTGTGAGTTGTGCTCTGTCAACATCTGTGTGTATTTTTACCTTTATGGTCTTTTATATCCACTGCTGCCTGGGCCTCCAACAGCAGAGAGATCAGCTCCTTATTACCACTCAGAGCAGCATGGTGCAGCGGTGACAACCTTCACAGACACAGATCATGTATAAAAATACACATATTCATAGATGTAGTGTGAAGCCAGAGCATAACTTTGCTGAAATAATCTTCAGCGTAGAGCAGCTCCGCCCCTCAGCTCTGTGTGAGAGACAGGAGGGGGCAAATGACCTACTTCCATTAATAAGCAATCTCTCACCCCGGAGCCGAGCGTACACACAGCACTTCACTGTGTGTGTGTGTGTGTGTGTGTGTGTGTGTGTGTGTGTGTGAGTGTGTGTGTGTGTGTGTGTGAGTGTGTGTGTGTGTGTGTGTGTGTGTGTGTGTGAGTGTGTGTGTATGTGTGTGTGTGTGTGTGTGTGAGTGTGTGTGTGTGTGTGTGCTGGCACATTTGGTCCCTGTGTAAACCTCCAGCTGGTCCTGAGCTCCCTGCAGACGAACCTCCCGGACTCTGCACCTTGTTTAGGAGGAAACAAATGGCAAATGAAAAGACATTAAGTTCCACATGTTAGGCACAGGTGTCAGAGTAATAACGCGTATCAGAGAGGAGGAGGAGGAGGAGGAGGAGGAGGAGGAGGAGAGCTCACTGTTGGATAATACAAGCTGGTCTCGGGGGAGCGCTGCTGTCGGTTCGCGCTCGTCCTGCAGCGATGGACGGATGTTTGATTGGACGGCTGTTTCTTGCCTCTAATGGGGCCTGAAAGCCGACATGCTGTTTCTGCTCCGACAACACGAGTCTGAGGCCGAGCCGTCACGAAGGGTTAATGTTCAGGTGTTCTGCAGGTTTAAAGAACAAACGCGGCTTCACTTCTGATCTCCAATATTATTGATCTCTGATATTCTTACTGAAGGTAGTTTTACGGCTTTCGTTCTGGTGGATTCGTGTCTGTGTTGCCCAGAAGTCCTCCACTCGACTTCAGTCTTCAGGTTTCTTTCTGGAATTTATGGACTTTGTGAAGCAGTTTGTAACCTGAGCTTTGAGCAGTGTCCAAAAACTAAAGATATGATTATTATTATTGATCATTATCATTGATAATTATTGATTATTTTTATTGATTATTACCATTATTAATTATTATTATTACAGTACAGTGTCTGGTACAGTATAATGTGTGGTACAGTATAGTGTGTGGTACAGTATAATGTCTGTTACAGTGTAATGTGTGGTACAGTATAATGTCTGGTACAGTATAATGTCTGGTACAGTATAGTGTGTGGTACAGTGTAATGTCTGGTACAGTATAATGTGTGGTACTGTGGTGAACTAACACAGGTGTTTTGGATCAGGTTAATACCTGGAGTGTCTATTATTTTCTTGGTTCAGGTTGTTTTTCTGTTTTTTCTTCCCTCGTTTCTTCATGAATAAACAACGTGTGATGATCCCTCTCAGTATTTCCTGTGTGTGACGTTCATTTGTCCTCTCTTAGTATTGATTGCAGTAAATTGCTCTGTGTTGTGTTGGCGAATGCATGCTGAGCTGTTTTCCTTGCAGGCTGCCGTCCGACCAGGGACAGTCGATGAGAACTTGCCTTCAGGGGGAACACTGACTCATTTACACTGTTTTGTCTTCTCTGCTGATCAATGAGCAGCGTCCCTGTTAAACACAATAACATCCTGAAACATCCTGAGAATAACTGATGTTTCCTCAACACACACACTCATTTTATTCATTTCAGCTAAAACAAATCTGAATAAATAAAACCTTCAATAAACAATCTGCAGCTCATTTAAGTCTAAAAATTCCTCAAAGATTGAATATCAAAGTGGATCAGCTGTTACAGATACAGACCGTCACAGAGGAGCCTGCACCGCCATTAATATTTCAGATTAATATAGAAATATGGAAGATAAATGTCGATGATAAATGTAGATATAGACTCCTGAACGTTGGTGATGAAGCTTCACTGAGCTGCAGATTTCCTGCAGCAGCTTCTCCTCCAAAAAAATACAAAACAGAAGCTTCACCTGAGGGCCAGAGCCTGAGGTCATAACACACACACACACACACAGACACACACACACACACACACACACACACACACACACACACATGCACACGCTCACACACAATCACCTCACCTCGATTTGTGGCGAAACACCTCAGGTTGCCTCCACACTGTATGTGGGGAGAACTGTCTCTAGAGGTCACTGCAGTTCCATGGGTGACAGATGCAGCTGAGGCCAGCAACAACTTCCTGTTTAACACAGACACTTTGACGATAGGTATGAGCCGGAGAGAAGAGGCGAGAGCTGAGAGGAACCAGAGAACATCACAGCGAGTTTCACACTGTCAGATAGCCACACGCGACACAGACAGACGTGCACCGGTGAAACAAACCTTGCAACCTTGTCACCAAAAGACGCAGATCCAAATCTGCATGAAGCTGCGCTGGGTGCTAATAGCAGTGATTTCACACTGGCACTGACCGCTCCATGGCTGCAGCTCACATGCCTGCTGCTGGGCGAGCTAGGAAATGAAACGGGTCCAAGCCCTCATCCCTCTGTTGTACTTAAACTGTAAGGACGTTTATTCAAGTACTGTACTTAGGTACATTTTTGAGGTACTTGTACTTAACTTCATTATCTCAATTTTCTGCTACTTTATACTTCTACTTCACCACATCTCAGAGGTGAATATTGCGCTTTTTATTCCTTACTGCATAGATTTTTAAGCTTTGATAACAAGTTTGCAGATTCAGATTATAAACACAAAATATAATCAGCAAATAAATCACGATTTATTATTATAGATTAAGATAAAGAAAGTAGTTAAAATTAGTCCCGTCTTTTTTTTTTAGAATCCAATAAATAAAATACTGTTTATTATTCTGACATTGGTGATGATTGTGCATAGTATTCTTACTTACTTTTGGTACTTTGAGTATACTAACACTCAGTAAGTTATTTCATTTTGATTTTCACATTTTAAAGTGCTCTGTTGGGAAAGTTTGGAATACAAAAAAAAAAAAAAAGAGCAGTAAAAAACAGATCGCCAAGGGTTTCCCAGCCGCGGGCAGCTTTTAAAAACACAAAAGCATCCTCAGCCTCTCTTCAGTTTTGGTTATACTTCTCAAACTATTATTTTAATCTGGTACAGGAGCCGAAAGAGAGGAAAACATGCTGCCAGGCGCCTCTCTCCCACTAATTCTATTACACTGGGTTATTTTTAAAAGTTCCTTTTCTAAACATTTACTGTCAGTAGTACACTGGGAGCTGCTGTTCCATATGCTTTGTTTGTATTGTGGTTGTGGTCGCAGTGGGGCTGAACCCGCCTGCTTCCAGTGAGCTAGTGGCAGCTACGTGGTCCACCATGCCAAGTTTAAAATTAGTAACAAATTTAATATGTGCTCTGCTGGCATCCGGTGCCTTTTGTAGAGTGCAAAATGCTCCGATAGTTTGTCGTGGGGTCTCTCTGGAAGACCACAACCAGGCCCAATATAGAAACTCCAACTGGAAGACAGGGGGAAAGAAGAAAGACGAAATCCAGAGCAGATGCGGCTAGCGTCTACAGCGATCAGGCAAAGAAAGCTGAAGCACTAACACGGGACCACCAAGACAAACTCAGCTTTCGCAACGCCTCCCTCTCGCTGGCAAAGGGGAACAAGCGTTGCTCCGTGCTCCTTCCCCACGGCCACAACCTCAAGCCCAAACTATTAGCATGACCTAAACGACAAAACCATGCTCCTGTTAATGGCATAATCGTGGAGGGACATGATTTATGGCTTTCATTTTTAAGGATCACTCTCCCCATAACTCCTAATATGGAGGAAAATATCTGTTTTCACTAAGGGAGCCCTCCCATAATGCCTTATAGGCTGTTAAAGCATGGAAAAGAACATATTGGTGTCATAAATCTAGATTTCATACTAGAAAGCATAAAACATAGTGCAGGATTACAGATGGGGACAATAGTGGAGAAGTTAAAGCAAAGCAAAGGATTACAGTCCATCTTGACTGGCTTGGAAATGAAGTCTGGAAGTTTGAGGTAATTTCTATTAATAGTGCTTCATCAACAGATCTCTTCCTGGCTTCCTTTGCCATCCATCACATCCTCAGCTACCCACAGTAACATAGAGAGGATTTACAACACATTTTTAAAATGGATAGGACTTGTCTTTACTTTTGACTGGTGCTTGGTAATACAAGTTATCCATGAGTTTTAAAGGGATTTGAGTTCACAGGATGTGGATAATTTGTCCTTTAAATGTAATTTATCAGTTTTCATCCTTGTTCTTCCACTGTGTGCATGTAATTTATCATGACTTAAATTTCCTCAAAAGCACACGTAAAACCAATTTAATATTTCAAGTGTGTGGATGTCCCAAAACTGAAATTAGGAGTGGATTTCATGTTGAAAGAATATTTCCTTGGCAAACGCTGGCTCGCCTTACCTGCGTGTTTCTCCCCTGATCATGGCAGCAGACGGAGTCAGAGGGCTGGTAATTCACTCTACTGTAGTTTGGCCTCTGACCAGTAGAGGGAGGTCATTGATTTATTTCTGCCATGTTACAGCAGGGATCTGCATTCGCCTCCTCTGGGTTCTTGATTATGAGTGATTCTAAAAAAATGTGTCAGTTATTATTTTTAGACAACCGCATAATGCAAGCACAGTGGGCCCTTTGAAGGCTCATTTATTACGGAGGAGATAAGCATGTTCCAGCGGCCAGATTCCTCAGGAACAGGTCACCAGCCCTGATTAAAAGTGACTCCGCGTCAGGCCATAAATATTTGTCAGCCCACCTTTGAAAGGCAGGCGAGCCGTGGCTTCTCTGCTCGTTTGCCACATGAAAGTGCAAATGGAAACACTTAGGGTTGGGAGCTGCATCAGTCATAGCTGGAATAAGATGGCCAATAAAAAGGGCGTAATTATGATGCTCCATCATTTGACACAGCTCGGGGGTTTGGGCTGTTTGCCTGCATGCTATAATAGAGAGAGGGAGAAATCCCACCCGTGAATAATGGGACCTGTACTTTTATGAGCGCACTGTGTTTAAGAGTGAACTTTGAAAATGTGTGGTCTGTGTGTCACCTCCCTCCGCCGCTCCCTCCTCCCCATCCTTCTCCCCCACCTCCCCCCTCCTCCTCCTCCTCTCCCCTCAGCTGTTTACCTTGCTGCTGTAGAATGTGGAGCGTGTTTCGACTGCCCCTCTTTGATGCCTCTTATTGCTGCGCTGTATCAAAGCCACGTCACGACTGGCATGCCACCACAACAACAAGGCCTTGTTGTCAGCCGCCCTGCTTGCTTGTTGTGGGGCTCTTTATGGCCCATCCATTGATGCCGCTTGCTGTGAGGCTGTTCGGTTTGTTTGTGATAAACAAAGCCATTTTTCACATTTCATGACCTCCGTACAATGTATTTAAAGGATTTAATTTTGATTTACGGGCCATGAGGCTCTCCAGTGTCTTAAATTACTTTTGTTTTTGATCACGAGCCTTCTGTAGGTAATCAACACGACATAATTGCTTCAAAGTGCACTTCTGTAATTTTTAGTCCGTTTGCATGCATAGGTTTTTGAGGTCAGCACTGTCACAGTAATGATACGTTCTGCAATCATGGAGATACTGTTCTTGGAAATGCCTCGACATTCCTTGGTGTGTCTGCTTGATATATGAGGGCCTTGAGTAACAATAAGCAGAGCTGATGTAGACATGAGGCAGGTGTGGAGACTCCATTAGAGCTCGCAACAATTTGACTTGCACACCAGTGTCTAATCCTACACAGGAGCTTCACACAGAGAGGCAGGCCCCCAAGCAGAGCCCGGTGGAGAAGAGTGCTGTCGACGCCATACTGTTACACAGCCCTGCTGTGAGTTTTCTTCGTGCCCGCATGATGCCAATGAAACTAATGTAGTGGAAATACACTGTGTTCAGGTGGAGGAGGCTGTTCATTACAGGTGCTACTGCTACAGCTACTCCTTGCGCTGCATATGTGTGAAGAGGGGGAAAAAAAAGCAGTCAGGTGCAGAGTCTCCAAGAGAGACAAGCTGCTGGCTTCACATGCTGGACTTCATCTTTCAAATCTGCAGCGGTGTTGGCACAGGCTGAGCTCAGGTAATTGGAGACATAAATTGAGGAGAATTGATAATGCTGCTGCTGCTTTGCAGAATACTGTTGCTGAACATTGTTGCTGTCTGCAGTCCAAATGAACTGCTCCGGAGGCTGTCACCGACATAGCTTGACAAAAATAAACCTATGGTGACACGACTCTTCTCCGAATCATCTTAAATTAGCCTGAACCAAAAGTTTGAGCCTGAATGTGATTTGTGTCCATGTAATGTGAACTTCCGGCCACATCTCACTCCCTGAGCTGATGGAGGCTGAGATGCTGTTTCCAGTGTCATGGATGAACTTTAATGCTCAATGCTAGAAGTATAATTTGGTTGGTTTAGCTGTATAAGTTTGTGCATATTTAAAATGTAGATGATGATTCACATGGTTTTAATGTCTTATGGCTGTGCATGTACACAACTTGTCTACAGGTGGTGCTAGTGCACTTTAAGACGTTATGCACACAAAACAAGCATTTTGCCTACAGCATTTTAGACACTGGCTCTGAAATTAGATCCTGTGAGCAGATCTCTCTTTTTCATCATCACCAGTCTAGCAGGCCTATTACCACCCCTCAACAAGCACTTGACAAGACCTTAAGAAACCCCTTTTCCTGTTGCACTCCATCAATGGCTTGATGAGAAAGAAGGTGGAGAGAGTGCTGGAGAGGGATCAGGAGAAGTTAAGATGGCAGATGAATACAAAACATCTCGCCCAGGGATAAGGAATCTGTGGGTCTGAGTATATTTACAGAAAGGAGTGCAAAACAGCCATATGCTGGTGTAGCTGTGCATGTTTCAAAACTACAAAAACCACATTTCTTTCATATTTCTAGCCATTTGTGGATGTTTTAAGAAATGAGTCACTACTTAGATATATAACAGAATGGTTACGTTAACAGAAAAAAATGAAAGGCAGCTTTCTTTTAACTTGCGCATGAAATTTAAATCTAATTTCAAGTCACTCAAGTTACACTAGTAGTTGCAGTTTGGGCCATATTTTATTAAATTAGAGTGAAGGTATTGCATTAAGTTGCATAGACACTCTGGGAGCTCATGTGTTGCACAAACACACACAGACAGATCAGACATCAACACTCTCCCTGTCTGACAGTTTTACTAGGCCTGAATATAGAAAAACATAAACTTACCCTCGCATATCTGAGGACACACAACATAAGCTGCACTCCAACCGCCGCATGCGGGCTCTGACATAAGACTGATCATAAATACCTTTAAAAACACCAATCCATAGAGCTAATCAGTAATGCCAAACTTCAGAAAAAATATGTTTAAAGCACAAAATATATGAATATATCAAATACTCGACTGTCTGTGGCTGCATTTTGTAATCTACTCACATAACCCATGGATTATAGTTACACAAAACCATTCTCGAGCATTTCTCAGTTTCATTGACTTCCTCTTTAAATTCACTTGAATGGCGTAGCCTAGTTTTTAAGGAGAAAAAAGAGGGATGACAGACAGCTTAGCGGGAATTAAAAGTGTGAGGGGAGTGTGTTGACAAATGGAGGAGAAAATGGGTGTCATGGGAGGAGAAGTGTGTAGCTGTTTGTGTTTTGGATGGAATTCTAGAGAGGGCGTTATTGTCCCTCAACGTCTAATGCTGTGGCTAAATTGTGATGAATAGCTCGCCGGAGCGTGTGTGTGTGTGTGTGTGTGTGTGTGTGTGTGCATGCGTGTAGACAGCCACTATCTATCCCCTGTTTATTTTGTAGCAAGCTGTGTGCGATTGCGTGCAACAGCAGTGCTGGCGCGTATAGCTGAGCAGTGTTTTCAAAGTGGACGAGAGGGATGGCGACTCAAGGAGATAATGTGCAAGAGAGGCAAAAAGAGAGAGGAGGAAAAACAGAGGGAGAGAGCGTGAGGGAGAGTTCACATTGACTGCTATGATTGATCAGATTTTCCTAATTGGCACGTAGACCTCAGAGCCTATGTCCTTCGCCTATATTGAGTGTGCTCAGTGAGTGTCATGTTTAATAAGCTTCCTGACTGGCTTTCTGGTTGTGTGATTGTGCCCTCTGGCTAGAAAGTGGCTGCAAAACAGGGAGGGGAGAGAAGAGACGAGGAGAGGAGAGAAAAGAGCATAGAGGAGAAAAGAAGAACAGATTTAAACAGTGTACAAGACGGGGGAAGCAGAGAATCTTAAAAAAAGGCCTCAGCTAGCCTGAGAGTCTGCAGCTCTGCGAGTGTGGAGGCCTGCTGAGGCGCAGCAGTGCTACGAGCTAACCGCTAACATCAGCGTGCTAACATGCTCACAATGGCAATGCTAACACGTTGTCGGTTCAACTTGTTTAATGCATTAGCATGCTAACATTTGCCAATTAGCACTACACACAGAGTACAGCTGAGGCTGATGGGAGTGTCAATTGTTTTGCTGGCATTTGGTCGTAAAGTATCAGACAAATTGAAAGATGGAAAGTTAATGGATCGCCCAAGTTTCATGGCAAGCCATCCAATGGCTGTTGAGAGACTGAAAACCAGAATGTCAACCGCAAGGTGGCGCTAGAGGAAAAGCGAGGGGACGGTGCCAGAGGGACCAAAGTCTTTAGGACACATCCTCTGGAAAACGTGAACGTCTAAACTAAATTTCACTGCAATCCATCCAATAGTTGTTGAGATATTTCGGTCCAAAACCAAAGCCCGGCATACTGGCATTGCCATTCATAAAGCCGTACAGCTAACATGGCTAAAAACACTGTAACATGAATAAGATTGCATGTTTATAGCACTAAGAAACAGTAGCAAATAACGCCTTTTTCACATTCTGACTTACAGAGAAAATAGTTCCTCATAAGATAACAATACACCATAAAACTGAAGCTGCTAAATGGAATTCAGCTGTCGTTGATTTTATTATTTTCACCTTTGTTTTTCCAACTGTGACAACCATCTTCTGTAAAAAGAAAAAAAAAAAAAAAGCTCATATGAATGCACAATCCAGCAAACATTCAGCTAAAGGCAGGAGCTTTTGTGTTTTGTGTGAAATATTCCTTCCCATCAGCCAATATTCACCTACACAGGAAAGAGTTGTGTGCATTTATGTGTAATAGGGCAGAAAAACAAACCTCTTCCTAATGCTTTTCATACTTATACAAATATAAATATTGGATGAGTACACACCTGAGGCTTTATCAAGCTGCAATCCGATACACCTCACACACCAGTGAGTGTTTACATGTTTATGGATGACTAGGACAATGTCTCAGATAAGTACTGAGTCTGTGGATTGGAGTAATATACTGCAAAGACTTCCATTTAAATGGTGATGTGATTATGTCTCGCTTTATTTGATCGAGGATTATTTTGTAACATCTTTTCCAAGAGGCTTTTATGTAACTGGCGAGAGCAGCAACACCTCCATCCTCTTTAACAGCAGAGGAATTACAGTGTGCAGAGAGATTTCATCAACATATCAGACCTGCAACCCCTGAAAGAAGCGTTCCAGCCATACCAGCGAGTCAATCTCGAATGTAATTATTCAAAGCAGACCGCAAGCGGAACAGGCTTTTTTTGTTTGTTTGTTTCACGTGTGTTGAAAAGTTTCTGTGCAACTTTCTAATAAGGCGTTCTCTCTAGAGGCTTTATAAACTGTAGTTAATGCCATTTTTATTAGTTGGGTAATAATAGTTAATTACTGATTTATACCGCCTCAATAAACGTCTAATTAATGATTAATAAGGGCATTACTACACCTTAAGTAAACCTTATTAGAGCCACTTACGAATGACATGCAGGAAAGGGCCAGCCGAGCCGGGAGTCGAACCGGGGCCACCTGCGGCGAGGACTATAGCCTCTGTACATGGGGCGCTAGCTCTACCTATTGAGCTAAACGACACCCCAGGTTAGCATCTTTTAAGTGAATATACTGTAATGTTAGCATTTTACATGTTGACGAAAATGCATTTAAAGTTGAATTACGACCATTTCGAAATCACAAAGATGCTAAAAAACTGGTTCAAGCCTTTAATTCAAGCTGGAAACATGAGACAGCATGAGGCCAAACAAATGCCCGCTTGTCAGTTATATCGAGAAAACTACAAGAAGCTGATTTCACAAATCAAATCACATCAAATCAGATTTGATTGTTCGATGGGAAAATTAGAATGATACCACCTTACCACCTTCAACATGTCAGATAAATGTTCAGAGTCAAAAAAACTGTTTTACCAAAACACAAAGGTGGTGTTGGCCAGTCACATCTTAAAAATGACCACTGATCAGCCCAAATACAGGTACAGGTGATCGGATTACAAATGACTTGGAGAACGGACGAGTTCAGACTGAACAGAAGATCCATCAGTCGTGTTCCTGGATAAAGCCCAGCAGAAAAAATAAGATTAAAAAGAACTGGATACAGGTCTGACATGGACGCAGGTACCTGACCACACAGGTGCCTGACCACACAGGTGCCTGACCACACAGTTACACAGGAGCTGGACTCGGTCCAGAGAGGACTCGCTGAGACAGAAGAAAAGGGAATAATGGTGGTCTCGCTCCCTTGTTTCTTGCTCAGGTTGTGATACCACAGACCGGAGTTCAGTCTTTATGCTTTTCGAATGGAAGAAAAACGTACATTTCGATGATTTGACGTGTCCATCGAGGTGAATAACCTGATCAAATATAACAGCTAGTTTTCTGAGATCGAACCGACAGATTTGACTGAAGAGAGGACCAAACACACAAATCAACGTGAGAAGCTTCGCTATCTGAAGCAGTGATAAGGACTTCAGTCTTATGTGTGTTCAGCTGTAAATAGCTTAGCATCCGGTCCTTAATGGTAGTCAGAGAACTGCAGAACGGTGTTTGTCTCATCGGGCTGAAATGAGACATACAGGTGTACCTGACCTGAGTGAAGCAAATACAAAGCAGGTAATATGGACTCAAGACAGAGCCCTGAGGCACACCACAGGAAAGTGCAGCAGTTTCAGACATGGAGGGACCAATGACAGAGAAAACCTTCAGTCCACCAGCCCACTCCGTGAGCCTTTCAGTCAGGATGCTGGGACCTACAGTATCAAAGGCTGGCTCAGATCCAGCTCCAGACGCCCCCATCAGAAGACATCACCATGTTCCTGCAGAAGAGTCGCTTCAGTGGAACACTTCTGACGAAAACCTGATTGGAACTGATCTCAAGTGGCGTGTGCAGTCGAGACTGGAGGCGACTTTCTCTGATGTCTGTGAGATAAAAGGCAGCTGCGATATGGACCTTCAGTTTCTGGGAAGGGGTGGATGAAGGCGTGTTTAAAACAACCTGGGACACAACCAGACTGCAGACTACAGTATTTACAACAGAGACCAGGCTTGGGACGTTGGAAGCGTGGACGTTGGTGATTTATCTACAGGGCTGAGGAAGGTTTTGTACTGCCGACCACATCAATGAGGTCCTGCAGGGAAACCAGAGACGTCCGGCTGAGCTGGATCAACATGAAAGAAGAGGGGATGATGGTGGGATCTCTGATCAGTAAAGAAAGAGAGAAAGTTACTGCAGTCTCTGTTGAGATTATCAGGAGGGACCATGTTTAGCATGTTAGCAGATCGG
>JAPZEA010000001.1:23310708-23321043 GCA_029783685.1 Heniochus monoceros | reverse complement strand
TACATCCCCTAATGATGACTTGTTTATTTCAGTCCACCATGCAGCAAAGTGAAATAGCCACTTAATAATTCATATTTAGAGTGTATACCCATGCACTGATAAATTCTTATTCATCCTCCTGAGTAGCTGCCCACCCTCTTGCATCATTTAAGCCTCCAAGTTCTAGCTGTGGCTTATTCGCTCAGTCCGTGCAATGCTCTTTGGAGTAGAGCTGTCAAAATTTTTAGCGTAAGAGTGAAGTTTGTGTGGGTGGACAGGATCGTCTGTTTTCTTTTAGTCAGCATGCTTCTTTAAAGAGCAACAAGAGTCAGAGAAAACCCAGTCTGAGGTCAACTTAAAACTATTCCAAGACACTAGCTCGGAACCAGCTGGGTGGTGCAGAGTGGCACATGTCCCTCCTGAAATCTGGTTGAGTTTGTAAATGGTCTCCAATCACATTTACAGCACTGATGTTGAGACAGCACAAAGGGACAGTCGGCCAAAAAACACTGTTATTGTCTTTTAATATTAAACAAAAACAAGAAATCATGACCTCAAAACAGAATGAAGAGTTATATCTACAAGCTTTTTCGTTTGTAGATAAAGGTTTGAAGGAATTAGCTGTCATCATGATGGAGCTTCACTGTATTATGTAGAACATATTCCTATCCTGTCTATTTTATGGCTCAAGATGTGAAGAGTAAGATTATAAAAACACATTATGCAATTTAAGAAAATTCAGCCTTTCCATTACTTAATTGAAAATTGCAACAACTTGACAGAAACAAATCTGTGAAAGTTAGTATCACTCAAACCCATACTTGCAGGGCTCTGAGTTGATACTCAGCCACTGACTGGTCTATTGTTGTTGAGCGGAACAAAATGTGAGAACAAAGTATAAAGTCAGTAGTTATGTGATGCCAATTGTACCTCGTTGCTTATGGTCTTAAGTGTGATGTCCAGATCTAAACATCGTAGCGGTTTCATTAATGTGGTAACATAGAAGCTTCACATCACTTATTCACTGACAGTTTTGAGAAACAACATGCATTATCTTGTACTTTTTTTCATCTTGATTTCCCAGCATGTTTTCTGTGCATGAGCTTGTGTGCTTTGTTACATGTTAGACATTGTATTTAGTGCATGTCTTTGTCAACAAGTTGACCAGCAAGCCTTTTTACGAGCTGCAATTACATGCCTTTTAAAGCACTGCAGGAATAAGCTAAACGTTGGCTTACAGAATGGCGGCACTGTATATACTGCAGGCTTACAGTAATTCTTTCGACTCTGAGAGAAAGCCAGAAAGCGAGAGCTGTTTAGGCTTTGCTCTTTACACTATGTTCTTTTTCAAGTCCCACTTGTCAGAGAGAGAAAGATAAATATAGTTTATAACAAACCAAAATAAATGGGTGGGTTCAGAAATGCGCAGAACAACAAGCCACAGAGGAAGATGTGGCCTACACAGGCCACATACAAACAGCCTGCCTCTGACACGGAAATAGATGCCTACATGGGGAAAGAAAATAGTTGTGACACTGTCACAATAATTAGAGCTGGAAATGTTGTTAAGAGTGGTTGAGTTCTCTCATACAAACCTACCTGATGTTGAATGTAGTCTCAACTGGGGGTGTCTTCGCAGTTTTGACCGTGGAAAAGTTGAATTCTATCGTTTACCTTCCAGCTATAACCAGATCAACTGGTTATAGCTTTATGCAATCATGAGTTAAATATAGTTGACACACAAGGGCCAGATTTACTGTAAGTGTTTTAGTGCAGCACTGCATAACCTAACTCAAATGCTCTGGATTGAAGTGTCATTCTACCATGCATATATTTCTGTTCTGGGAAATATGCCTGTAAAGTATGAAGACAATACTAAAACAACCATAGAAAAGAAAGTATAAAGGGATATAAATCAAAGTTTATCTGTACTTGCCTTAACTATTTTACCTATTTTATCTGATAAAGGAAGTATTTATATCCATTTATTTCTATTGCAATAAATATGTGTGGACACAAGAAAGGTGAGTGGGTGTGGAAAAACAAGTTTAGTTCATACAATTCAGTTACAGCAGCATAAAATGCTATACCCAATGTGGCAATGGAGAGGACGGATGCATATATTATGCTCACAACATTGGAACTTAAAAGCTTTCTTAGCCATACTCATTTTACTGCATAGCACATAATGCTCACCTGCTGAGCTGTAGGCCTTACAGTAATAATCTGCCCAAAATGTTTAGACACTGCTAGTATTAGTGACAATCACACAGCCCTGCCACCTAACCCATCATCTTCTGCAGTGATTTCCAAGAAATGACCAAGAAAAAGTGGCAGATGAAGTGCTAGATCCCAGAAAATTGGTGCCAGGCCTGATGTTGTTTTTTAGTACCACAGCATGCCAACACTGGTGGTTACAGAGCTACAATTACCAACCAGTGTTGATGCACTGCTGCAATTTGTGATACCCAGTAGGGGATGTTGGAGCTCACAAAATATTCAACATTTCATACTTGTAATTTCCACTAGGAGGTGGACGTGAACATGCCATTCCCATTTGACACATTGTCTTAAGATTTATTCAGTAAAACATATTTACAGTTCTTAAAATATATGCATGTTTAGGTCATTGAAAAATCGCAGGTAGGCAGGAAGTAGTGCACTGTGGGTTTTACTGTGCTGAACAAATGTCCTTACGGGTATTTGCTGGCGCTTTCATAGCCCCGAGTGAATATTAGGAAGCAGAGCTGTCAGGAGACTAGAACAGTGACAACATTTTTGCACAAATCTTTTCTCATAATTGCAAAAACTGAAAAAGTAAGGCCAAGATCGAAAATGCCCACAATAAAGAGGCGTAGCATGTGTGTAAATGTGGAAGCACACAGTTTTAAGAATGGACACATCCACTGTTAAAACAAACCTCCCATTTTACAAGCTTCCTCTATCCACAATTATGTGACTATTCAGTATAACAACAGAGTGTCTGTCGAAAGAGAGGGAGCAGGAAGAGGAGAGGATGGGAGGTCTCCCAGGAGAGCACTGCCCGGAGGAGGCACGATTAGGAGGTGAAGCAGTCAAACGCTCACACCAAATGTGCTGGCACGTCATGATAACCCCAGGCTGTTCTAGGGTAAGAGGACTGACAGGCAGACTCTCCTTATGGCTGACTTCAGCTGGATTGTTTATCATCTCCTATAGCCAGGCTTGTGATGAGCCATCAACTCTCCTCCTGCTCATTTGGAGCCTGCGCACATTCACAAGCCTGTGCACTGACACGCAGCCATGTGGTAAAACTCTCAGTTGTAGCCACCGAAAAACACAGTGCCTTTTACAACATGTTTGCTGAGTTACTTCTCTATGGCTTCATATGAAAATGTTTGGAAAGATCTAGTTGTTCACTTTTTTGTTGTTCGTAACCAGAGAAAATGGGGGCAATAGTTCTTTATTGTTACAGTATACTTGATATACCAATAGTGAAAAAGAAAAATGGACTCATTCGGGATTTACAAGGACAAAAGAGCATGTCCACAGGGTCTTTCACCAAAACACCATGTATATACCAATATGCATGTTAAGGCAGGCAAGGTGAAAAGACATGTAATTTGTTCAAATTCATTAAACCCACATGTAGTCCAAAACTATATTGTAGAATTGACATAGGTATCTTCCTTCATGGTGCCTTTGCTGCTTCATTTTAGGGATAAGCTAACAGGTGACTTCAAAGTTTTTGTAGTAATACTGTAAGGTCGTTGTATATTTTAAAGGTAGCAAACAGCCTTACCTTTAACCGCAATTTTTCCATCTGTGGTGTTGAATTCAAAATGCTTCCACACATTGTGTCTCAGATTGTTTGGTGCTGTGATTATCCATTCAACATACTTGTTTCCCCCATTTTACATTAACAAAGACATTAACAGTTGCAGAGTATACCGAAAAGGCATCAGGACAGGCAATAGATCAGAGTCAAAGTGCATTTATGCAGTGTAAAGTTTGAATTAGTGTATTTAATTCCAGATTGAATATTTCAGCTTTTTACACATTCAAATGGCAATACTTGAATTCTTTTTTTATTTTTTATTTTTGGGGGCTTTTATGCCTTTAATGATAAGGCAGCTGAAGAGTGATAGGAAACAGGGAGGCAGAGAGAGGGGGAATGACGTGCAGGAAAGGGCCAGTCGAACTGGGAATTGAACCGGGCCACCTGCAACGAGGACTATGGCCTCTATATATGGGGCGCCAGCTCTACCCATTGAGCTAAGTTCTTGAATTTTTAATAAAAAGCAACTTCCTTGGTGAACATACGTGCAAACAGGTCTGAAAATACAACTCACGTACCCTCACACACGGATACATGTTTTTTAATGAAAACAGACCAACATGCTCTTCCTACTAACCCACTATCTGATGAACTGTAGCACTCTTAAGTGTGTGCCACACCATCACCATCAGATGTGTAATCAAGACAGAACCATCTCACTTAGTTCATTTGTCTTTGTTTCAAATAAGCACATGCATGCTCATACGCGTATGCACACACAGCCATGCTCAATGTGCTGTGAATGGACTCCTAGGAAATGGAAGAAGCACCTGGTTGCCTGCGGTGATTATCTTTTATTTCATTCAGCAGCTTGTGTCAGCTGACAAGATGGCCGTCACTATGAAAACACCTTGGGTGTTACTGCTGCTGAATGGCCCCTTTGTTTTGCATTCTTTTGTTGTGTGAACACTGTTATGGTTTCCTTGGCTGATAATTACTGAAGCAACGTGGGCTTGTTTTGCCGGCTCACACAAACGCCTGCAGGGCCTGTACCCTCCGTCTGTGTGTGAGTGTGTGTGTGTGTGTGAGTGCATGTTTGTGTATACCTTGACTGTAATCGTACCTGACACCTACTTTAGTACCTTTCAAACACAAAGAGGCTATAATCTGCCAAAGTTTTTGACTTGGGAGAGGAAGAACAATCGTCTTGGCACAAATAGATAGGAGAAGGGTTTTGTTTTCCCAGAGATAATTTGAAGCAGGTCAAAAATGAGAGCATCATAATATGATTGCCAGGTGAATTGAACGAGGCCCAGGGGCCGGGGGCCCGCTTTGTTTTTCCAGCAGCGGTGGCTGGGAGCATTTGATGGATCCTAATTGAACACATATTTATTGTGCGAGGTTCAGCTGGAGTGTGACGGGTATGATGATGCCTCAATTAGAACCATTAACAGGATGATTGTGCTTGCCTTTCTGGAAAGTTTTTAGTGAATGAGGAGGGTTTTTTTTCCCCTGCCACTGTGATCCTGCTTTCAAAGCACATATGCCCAGCGGCCATCTGGGAAAATCGCCTCATGCTTTGAGGAAAAGGATGATGGCGGCTTGATTCGTCAGTTGTCGTAGAGGCACAATGCAATAACAATCCTTTTAGTCTATGAAAGAAAAATGCCAGGATGTGTGAAACAGCCAGGAGGGTGAGGAAACTGCGCTTTGAGATGTCTGTCCAAGAGCCAGTGACTGAACACAAAGTTATCTTCACTGCTGTCTTCAAGGCAAAATGTGAGCAGTCACGGGAGGCATGCTAGTGTGTCAGAGCCAGTGGAGAACTTATAGCTTGTTTAAGGCTTAGGAGAGTGTTGTGACCGTAGAGGCCTGTGTAGCAGCTGATAGGTTTGAGTGTGTCTAACCCTGTGATCTGTGTGCTAACATTGGCCTACTGGGGTAAGATCAGTTCCTCAACTCTCTGCCTTTGTCCCCTGTGAAGGGAGGCTTACCCAAGGACCCCCTGTTTACTCTGGCCTGCACAATGGCGAAGTCTAAACTCCCTTTGTAGAGTGGATTTAGGCTAGATTTACTTCAATTTGATCTGGGAGGGCCCCTTTTCATCAGCCTGGAGGTCTAATGCCCTTAACTGGCTTAACCTGGCTCCCCCTGTGAGCCTAGGGCCCTCATGCCCGCAATCTCTCGCCTCTTTGCCACTCCTTCTTATCCCCCGCTCTCCGCCTCGCCCTCAAGTCCCCTGAGAATCCCCAGCATCACTGAGGTTTGACTGTGGCAAAGCATTGTGGGGCATGGTTGGTGACACCTGAAACTCATGTTTAACATGTCATAAGCATGCTAGGAATCAGCAGAAAACATCAGCATGAAACACATCCTGTGTCTAAACAATGTGTGAGGAACCGGCATTCTGGGGCTGAACAGGTAGATTGTATGGACTCTCCTTTTAGCACTTGCTTTAAGTGTAGAAATGCCAAAATGCAGCCTCGCTGAATAGATGCTCTTTTCTTTGGTATTCTTGAAGCTGTTTAGAGCGTAATATCCACTGTAGTGGCTTTGCTCATAAATAAAAATGAGATATCAGTATATTCTTTTAACCGCAAGACTCAGAGGTCTCCTAGATAGGAGAGTGCTCTCTTTGCAAGTGGAGGCTACTCTTTCAGGAAAACATGTTTTCAAGATACAGTTAGAAAGTGATAAAAGTGTGTATTTTAGCGTGCCTTTTATCACAGCTGTCAAGCATCATCATGCACTCTGTATGGGGCTAAAGCTCATCTGTGGTGTTTGCTCCTCTAGCACTGATATTCTTTTTCCTCACAACCTTATCATGTCAGTTTGTAGTAATCCAGATGGGCTGTCCTTTTGGAACATGTAGAACTTCATGTGGGCTTGAACTGGACTTCCTGGTTGACAAATCAAATGGTGAACATGAGGAAAAGCACAGCACCATGGTATTGTCATTTCCCAGATATGCTGCCAGTCTTTGGTACTCATGTTTTGACACAGCTGGGGTAGGCTTACCACAAAATGGTCTCCCGTTGTTGCTATGTGCAATTTTAACCCTGCCTCCCAAATTCTGTATTCATGAGCCGAAAAAATATTCTTTTCAAAAAGTTGTTTTGAATTGCAGATTTTCCCAAATCTGCACCTCGCAGAACACAGTGGAGCAGAGTAAATGCAGGGACAGTATGGCGCTTATCCCTACCCCTGTAAGCTTCCCCACACTGACACACTGGCTGCCAGACTGTACTCTGACATAGGTGCCCAAATTGTCATGGCATAATTATATAACTTAGACCATCCAGATTATTCAAATGCCGCCTGAAAGTGTCATCTTCATTGCGTGTGAGGCTCTTGAGACCTGTCACCTACTGAATTCGAAATGGTTAAATTTTGAGCATGGGTCCCTCTCTCTCGTTCCACCCGCTCTCGTCTCTCCCTCCCCTCTATCTTGGCCTAATCCAGAGGCACAGCGTCACTGCAGCATCAGTGTTACCTTTGATGGGCCCGGATTAAAGCAAATCTACATTCCTTTGGTGGATTTCAAACGCTGCCTGAACAATGATGCCAGCCAGAGGCGAGTTAATGAGGCCTGCAGTGGACTGGCAACGAGTGACTTTAAAATCAACCTGATTAGGGCCAGAGATATTATCTGTGCACCTCCCTCCTCCTTTTGCTCCTTCGCTCTCACTCAGTGTGTCTGTCTCTCTCTTCCATCTCACAACTCCACTTTTTGCCTTTTTCCTCCTTTCAATTTTCACAAGTCTCCTCATTTTTTGCCTTCTGTCTCAACCCTACTCCTCTTTCTCTCCTCTATCCCCTTTACTCCTACTCCCTTGTGAGTGAGGCCTGACTTAATTAGTGGGCTGGAGTGTGAATGTGCCTTTCACAGGGTGTTAATGAAAAGCTTTGCGCGTTCCCTCTCAATGTATTAGTGACTGACTGCAACCCCCCCACACCCTCTTCTCCTGCCTCCTCTCCTCCTCCCTCTTCTCCTCCCTCCACTTCTCCTCAGCCCTTCTGACCGGAGGGAGGTGTTATTACAGGGGCTGTTGACTCTGCGGCTTTAGGTTTTGGGTCTCTGTTGTACTGAGCTGATAGCTTAATTAAACATGCAAATCGGATCTATCGAACACGTCTTAACAACCATTCTCTGTGTAAGTGTTCTGTCGTGTCAGATGGTCTTTCTTTGTGTTTGAGCCTTTTTAAAAATCTAATTATACGATACCAGCTCATGTGAACACGCTGTTCAATCTCAAGGTGAATTAGATTGAACATATACCTGATTGATTTTGGTGAAACAGTGTATGTACAGTAGTGCAGGTCATTGGTGAAAGGGCACACATCAAAATCAATCACTATTCGTGTTACTTTTAGTATTGCTCTGTGCAAAAATCCACTGTTATTCTCACTTCTGTTGTTGGTGCTTGTTGCTTTATCCAGTGTGATTCATCACAGGCTGTATATTGTTCTATATGTATTCAACAGATATTTACATTTTTCATTTTCATGTTCAGACAGTGCTCTATTTAGACTTGCAGGAAGTGTGGTAGAGTGCACGTTAAGTCCTATTGCATACCACCAACATTCCAAGAAACCAAATCATGAGAGCCCAAAGTCCATAACCACACAGTGCAACAAGAGTAAAATAAGCTAACATATTCATCTGTCACCAGTAATATTCATGTATAAGTACCTTATGTCAGTGCTACTGTCACCACAAGCTTGTGTAATGGCTGCTATGCAGACATGATGAGTGGTATTTCACCAGGGGTTAAGTAAACACTCAAGATTGATTGATGCTTTTTGACTACTGATATGGTTGCAGTGCAAGTAATGATGAATTAGGGACAACTTCGACCTCGTCTTGTCTACACCCCCCAGGCAAACCATGGAGTCATAGAGAATATGTAACCTTACACATAATACAACAGGTAGCTTCACCCATGCAGTCTGTTGCTGTACCAATGTTTTGTGTTAAACTATGATGTATTAACAGACTTTCTTAGCCTACTAACTACTAACACTACATCATTGAATGCACCGAAATGTTTACAGACACTTGTGGGGCTCCCCCTTTTACATATTGCATCACTGTGATATCAAATTATGGCAGCTCAGTACTTAGTTGGTGATTATGACAAGGAAACAAAACAAGTTTCGTGGGGTAGCCAAACAATATTTCAAATGATAAAAACATTTATGGGATTGAATATATTTCAATCATACGTTATCTAAAAATATAACTTAATCCTCTATGTGTAATTCAGTAAACAGAATCGGCTACAGGCACAGTCAATAGAGAAACACGGTGAATACAAAATATTTAAAACTTAGATGAAAAAACATGCAATTGCTTGTGTATGGTATGAATGATGTGTTTAATGTGTTATCGTTTACTTGTATTTTTCATGTAGACTGTGTACTGTGTACTCTCTTTGGGAGTCCCACACATCATCAACTAGAAGTAATAATTTGCTCACCTTTCTGTACTGCATCATTGATTGACTTGGATTAAGAATTTGAATATTCATACAGTTTGTGTTAGATGGTGGCACAATTACAGTAGAACCTTGCATTTAGTTATTTCTAATGTCATATGCCAGTCAATTGATGATGTTTGATGAAGCTGTCTCTCCCATAGACTGTCTCATGGCAGCCCCCAGCCATGGAGCAAGCTAATCCTGTGTTGCAGGGATGTATAATGATATCCCAGGGCGCTATAGGATGTTTCTCTCGGTATGGTGCCAGCTTCCTGGGCCTCTGGCGCTGCTCTTTATGGGTCCTGGCCCAGCCCCAGCACTCCAATGCTAGCCATAGCCTTTAGGCGAGAGGCAGGTTTTGTAAGGCCTTGCCTTGTCACTTCCCACCAAGGAAAGTACAAAGCAATGACACAAAGAGCAATTTCTTGGCCATTGCTTGTCATCAAGCTAATTGAGAAAGGAGGGTATGTTTGGAGTCAAGGGATGGCAGACAAGTACATGTGGCAGAGGGGGGGGGACTTCTTGATTGACAGTGGCCATGTGGGAGAAACGAGTACTTATGTGTGTCTGTGTGTGTGTGTGTGTTTGCGTGTGTGTGCATGTCCATGTGTATATGCGTCTGGGTCTGTGTGCAGGATAATCCTGGAGAATCTCTCTCTTTGAAGGGGAACAGATGTAGATTTACATATGTGGAGGGTCCCCAGCCTGTGATGAGATTAGCTGGTTGGGATCTTTCTTCACAGCAACTGGAAGGTGCATATTTAATAAATGCCTGGAGCTAGGCTGGGGCGTGTGGGGCTTGGCCCTCAGAGAGCCACAGGACAAAGGCAAACGAGGCCCATGGCAGGCTGGCCCATATGGGAACAAGGTTGCTTACAGATTGCACTGGCCTTTCATTGGTTGTGAGACTAGGCTTTAAGGGTTTATATACAGGGAGAGGGGAGCACTTGGCGCGCCACTTCTGTATCCTCTCCACAACGAGAGGTAATAAAGGGATTTTGAGCTTGTTGTGGCTCATCTGTGTGCTTGTTTGCTTGCTAGAGGGCTGGTGTGTGTGTGTGTGTGTGTGTGTGTGTGTGTGTGTGTGTGTGTGTGTGTGTGTGTGTGTGTGTGTGTGTG